>VWYN01009508.1:0-37732 GCA_013400075.1 Hippolais icterina
ATTTGGGATTTCTCAACTGGAAGGAAAGGCAGGGAGACCTGGGCCATCAGGAGGCATGGGCAAGGACTTGCAGTGATTAATGGCCTTACATGAGCTGTCATTCAATTGGTCATATTCAGTTTCAGTCTCTGGATTTACTTGCCACACCGACAAGCTGGGAGGGGCTGTGTCAAATCTTCCCGGTTGTTTAAAAGGATTAAGTTAATAAGTAGGGTTTGTAAAGACAAAGGCAGAAATGAGAAAAGGAGGGCTTGAGAGGGAAGCTCATGTCTTTACAAACAGCTTGGGGGTGAAGGTATGGGTGTTAATGTCTCTGAAATGGGTGTTAATGTCTCTACTGACTTCCAGCAGCAGGTTTGTTACAGGGCCCCAACAGACCTGTGCCCTGCTTGAGCCTCTCCCTCTATTCCAATAAAGTTGCAGGGCTCCTCTGTCTCCTTTCTTGTCATAAACCCCTGGTGTTTGTGGGTGTCCTGGTTTAGGGCAAATTTGTCAGAGAACCCCTGCATGGGGTCCCTCTGGGAAGCAAACCTAAAAGGCCCCACCCCCAGCCAGCCCAGGAAAGAAGAACATCCTCAGAGGAAAGTGGAACAAACCATTTATTTAACAAACAAAGTGCCCACAAGCATAACAAATGAATAATACGAAACAGTAGCACCTCTCGTTGCTCTGAAGTGAGATGGTAAATTCAGAAAGTCCTTGCTGGGCTGGGCTGGGCTGGGCTGGGCAGCTCAGCTCCCTCAGTCTCTGATCAGCTCCTCCTGTGCTGGAAAATGCCATCCTGGGCCCTGGGGTGAGCTCCAGGTGTCTCTCTGGGTTTTTCAGTCCAGGAGCAGGAATGTGGAGGAGGGAACGCTGGTTTCAAAACAAACTCTGTGCATCTTCTTTCTCCCCGTTCTGCCCCTCACAGCAGTGATTCTCTCTCCAGGATCCTGCTTCTTGATCCTCTGCTCCACGCCCCTCCAGGTTCCTCCTCCGTGACCATTCTCCCTCCTCCTTATTGGCTGGAGCTGTTACACAGCAGGGCAAGGCTGCAGTGGTTAATTAACACAGCTGTTAATTATCAGGGGTTACTCAGTCCTAAAGGTACAGAACTTAGCATACAGCATAAACAGGAGAGACAACTGGGGATACAAGTATCAAAAAGTCACCCCAGGACAGTGCATTCTCCTGGCACGGGAAATTGCTCTACCTGCTATTCTCAAGGACTTGTGGAGGCAATGGAAACACTACACCTCCTTAGAACTGCTCCTGTTTGTTGGTTTCTCTTGAGAAATGTTACCTGCTCAAATTGCAACAGAGCCCCAAACATTCCTTTATCCATGATACAAATCTCTCAAGAGATGGAACCTACTGGAGTTCAGGAAGCTGCAGGTATTCCCCTCACTCTGCTGGCACAGAAAGGAAGCTGGATCATCTCAGCGGCCTTACCTCGACACCCCTGCAGAGCCCACAGGCATCCTGAACCACTCTGCTGCTCTGCTGTGCCACAGCCACTTCCCCACAGTTATGGTTACCACTGCAGCAGTTACAGCTGTGACATCTGCCTCCCCGGCAGGAGGATATCTGTCCTCTCCCCTCATCACACCTTCCACAGAAATGTCACATTTTGGGGCCTGGCAGTAACGTGGGGTTTGCTGCTGAAAGTCTCAAACATTTGTTTTTGTTTTCTGCTTGCTCACTTGCAATATCTGAGGTACTGGTGCCTGGCAAAGCTGTGCCTTTGCACCACCAGGCATTCTGCAAGATGTGACAAGATCAGCTAGAAACACCCTGGAGAGAAAAAACTATCCACATTCCCACCTTTCCCAGGAGGTTTCGCTTGCTGTTAATCCATGTGGCTCCTTTTCAATGAGATCATCAGATCCTGAGAAACAAACCCTGCATTACTCTTGCATCCTATAATTCTGGCAATTTCAGCTTTTGCTACTGCTCTGAGTTGGACACACGTGCTGGGACTGATTTTCTCTTTTGGACTTCACAATCCTTTCTCACTTCTATCTTTGTAAAGGTACATTTAGATCTACATGGACTTGCAGCACGTTCCTGAGGTAATGTGCTCCATCCATATTTTACAGGCCTCAGAATCACACGGTCAAGGGTAGGCACTGAACTAAAAAAATTACCCCAAAGGCAAGATGCTGAATTTCTTGAGGGTGAGAATTAATGAGGAACGGTCTTGCATTCCTGATTTTTACTTGTGGTTTAGGGGAAAAATCAGTTCATTCTGAAAGATCAGAAACACTCGAGGGTTAATTTGGTTTCATTCAGAACTTGAGTATTGTTTTCACTTACAAGTCCAGGAGGAATATTTACCAGTATTGAAGGGTACGTGAAATTGATCATAATTCCCTGGAGATAAAGAGGTTTGAAGAGCCCCTCCACAGTTAAATCTTCAATCATTGCTGGGAAGCACGGACATGGAACTTCCCTACAAAACCAGGCTGAGAAAGTTGGGAATTTTCATTAAGCAGCACTCACCATGTTTGGTTTAGGGGAGTCACTACATAGGGAACAGGTGTTTTACTCATTTTTTACATTTACTCAATTTGTACAGAACTAAAATTACATTTTTTTCCTTTTATTTGGCACTTATGTGATGGACATTCTCTCTTCAGACAGCTAAACTTCAGGTCCATATCTTATTAATAGAGATAGACCTTAAATTCAATATTCTAAACTGCTCTGAGCAGCATTTCTGTCCCTATGTTGATTGCTTGAGAGCCTGAGTTTTAGTCATAGACAACTAAAAGTGCACTTCAGTGCACAGTGTTTTGGGTCCCATAAATAAAACCTATGACATGACTTTTCAGGACATGTACCATAAGCAATATAAATCTGTGATTTATGCCATAAATGCTTTTACAGTTAACTAGCAGCAAAGCAACTAAAGCAAATGCAAAAACCTCCTGATTTGAGTCCTAAAGAGTTAGAAATTATTGATTTAATTTTTTCTGTACAAGTCTCCCAAACAATTATTGTAGGTCATTTTGATATTGGCCACATAAAAGAGAGCTGGCATTCCTTAGTTCTTACTAAAATTATACTGATTGCATCTACCCTGACATAATCCACAATTCCTTTATTTCTTTCTTTACTGAGCTTTCCTCTCCAGTTTCTTACATGTTTTACCATCATTTCACAACCTTTCCTTTGGGTTGTTTTGTTGGTTTGGGGCTGCTCAGATTAGACTCTCTCCTGAAGTGTTAACGGACATCATGCCATTCATCATGCACTAAAATAGAGAGCTAAAAGAGACCAGGTGAGTCATGCCTAAAAATAGATAACTTATTATCACTTCCATTAACTGATAAGGGAAGCCTGGAGTGCCCAGTTCAGCTGCAAACACACACACCACATGTGCCTGAGGTGGAGAGGGGTGAACCCCATCCCAGGTTACTGCCAGCAGCAGGAATGGCTCCTCCTTTTCCAACAGTGCCCCCGGATCCCCTGGGACAAACACTTGTGCTGTACCTTCTGCCTTTCTCTGGCTGCCTCCCCCTAAGCTGAGGGCAAAGCCCAGGCATGTGGCAAGGCTGAGGCACACAGCACAGCTCCCCTCTCCTGTGAGCTGTCTGCCCCTGCTGGAGGTCAGAGCTCCCAAGGTTCCAGCCCTGCCTGCGCACTCAGCACGCTGCACAGGTGCCACATGCATGGGTGCCCGTGGACACAGCGCTCCTGCTGCTCCTGCCAGGACAGGGGTCAGCTCCCAGCGCTAACACCTCACTGACACCCTGTGGAGCAGGGCAGAGGAGCTCTGGGAATAGAGATTTTTTTGGGGATTATCTTCAAGGTAGGTGGGGAAGGGCAGAGAGGGTCCCAGAGTGCCAGGCCAGGCGGTTTAAGGACAAAACTGCCTGGTGGTGACCGGGAGGGAGGGAGGGAGAGAGGGAGCTTTACCAGCAGGAAAGTCACCTCTGGGGCTGAGAAGAAAATTGTGCTCATGGAAAGAAAGGCTCCTATAACAGAGAAGAAAAGACTTCACCTTGCAGGGCCTGAAAAAGAAATCATTGGGAAGACTTGCATGAATTTGAAAGCTTCATTTCTCCATGTCACCATGCCACCTCCAGAGAGGCTGCGGTGGGGAACCGAGCTCCCAGAAAAGAATGGGAAAATAGGAAAAAAAACCCATTCCTGACTTCTGTGTCAATTTCAAAACTAGCAGTATTTCTTTACATCAAACCTTCCCACATCCCTCTAATATCACAGCATTTTTCTCACGATCACTGCTCCTCCATGACCACATTGGTACCTAAGATCTGATTAATAATGACCCCCCTGGTGAAGACACAGGGGGTGCTCCTGAAAAAGCCCTTGGTTAGGCTTGCCCAGCCAAAATCCTTTTCTTCAGGGAGGAGATGCATTATATCCATGCTGTGTATTAAGATTTTTCTCTGGAGTTACTATGAAGAATTAGTTTCCCCCTCAGTATGCCTAGACAATCAGTTGTCAGAAAACATGCACAACTACTCGGTGTTCTCTTTGCCCACAGCTCCCAGCCTCTTAATTTTTATCTTTCCTGTATTTCAGGTTCTGTGGTGCCCAGGGTGCAGCTCTGAGCTCACAGTCAGGGTCACTCAGCTCTCTGCACACAGCAGGGACACAAAACAAATCCTTGTCCTGCTGCACACCAAGGACAACTTTCAGCCCAACAGCACCAACAAGGGTGGCTGGAGGGAGGAACAGCCTGGAGCTGGGATTGGACAATTAAACCCCAATACACAAATGGACCAAAACTGATCAAAGGACTGTTTTTCCATTTTGTGTCCATTTTGGGACCATTCTAAGTCCACCTTGTGTGCAGCCCTGGCCAGGCCCTGTCCTGCCCAAGGTGTACCCTAAAGGCCTTTCAATAAATCCCTGCTTTATTCTCTAGATCTGTCCCGTCTGTTCCAGGTCAGCCTTCCCAAGGCATCCACCCAAGATCAGCAATCCTTCACTGACCATGTCCCAGAGCAGTGCTGCACTGTAAATCCTGATGCTGGCCAGCAATCCTCTGCTGGCAAGCAGGAACAAAAAACTCACTGTTTATGCATCCCAAGGAGCTGTGGGCACCATCACAGATCCATTTCTGAGTACCTGTTTGTACAGATAGATAGAGAACAGAAAGGATTCAGTCAAAGATGCTTTGGAGCCATCAATAAGTTAACAGTGTAAAAATGTGAGCCTTTTGGGTGACTATCCCAACGAGGGCTGTGCAGATTCTTGGTAATTAGCTCTACAAACACCATCATTAAAATTTAAACTAATATAAAGGAAATGTGCAACCGAGCATGCTAATAATAACACCAGCCCGTTTGTTATACTGAATGTCTCCATAAAGATATTCTTTATAACACCTTTGGCACAACTGGGACCTCGCATAATTAAATTTGATTTCACTTTCTTACAACTCTAAGCATAACTGGAGACTTCTAATTAGTTTCAATTATTCTTTTAGAGATGTGTTTCTATTTAGTATAATCTTGTGTTCCTCTAGCCAAATGCCATATGTATTTATTATTATTATCTCCTACTGACAGCTTTTTAACTGAGACACTTTGACCGAGATAAATAACTATATGCCTCCCAACCACAACTCTTTGTGTGGCATCTGCTTTGGGTGGTAAAACCATTTATGAAGTGAAAAATAGCAGTTTATGGAGATAAGGGAATTTTCCGTTCCACTATTTTAAGTAGAGATAAAAATGCAGGCTGATTATCTTCTAAATCTAACACTTCCACCCCCCCCACCCCACCAAGAGCTGCTAATAAAGTGGCCTCGTTAATGAGACTTCCTCACCTAATTGTGTTTCCCTTCAGCCTGGAAGAGCAGACAAGCAGGCTGCGGTTTCCTCTCTGCAGGGTCTGCAGTGCCAGCCTAGCTGGAACACCCCTGGTGCCGCTCAGTGGGAGATGCAGGGCCAGGAACATCCACGCCACCCCAGGAACCAGCCAAACGTGGCCTGGCAAAGGGACAGCTCCCACCGGTGTCTGTGGGTGCAAGAGAACCCAGCTCGTGTGGCACCTGTGCTCTGAAGCCATGAGGTGCCAATTACAGGAGCAGCTGAGCAAGGAATGCCTGTTTGCTGCACAGTTGTGCCCCAGGCTGGAAAAGCCCAGATGTGGCAGAACTCTCTGGCAGAGTTCATTCAAGCAAGAGGGAGAGCTTGAATTACCAGCTAAAATGGAAACAGACAAAAAGTGATAAATTGGAGAACAAACCACCGGAACTTATTTACTCCTTGAGAAATTAATGAACCCCATGAGCTCATAGGTTGCAAAGCCAATTAAATAAATGTCTTTCCCTTTTAAAATCTGGGGAATTACAGCAAGTGGAATTGACTTTATGCTTGTCTTCCCTCTAATTCACTGCAGGTAGCAACCCGACGAAACACAGAAGGGAAATGGCAATACAAATCTCCACCAAAATGAAAACAAAATTAAATGAAGGAGCCAGAGCAGGTCAAGGAATAGTGCATAACTTTAAACACTACATAAGTTATTTTGTAATACTTATCATTTCCATAGTTGAAATTCACAGATGTAGGCCACAGCACACCTTAGGAGCTGATTCTCTCACATGAGATTTTGAGAAGATCAACCAGCAAGTTAAAAGTAAATAAAGGTAGAAAAGCATTTATACTTACCACATATCCTGCAGGGTCTCAATGCTTTCTAGGTCACTGCTGCATCTGACTTAATTTGCAGTTTTCTCATCACCGAGCATTCACAAATTCTATACATAACACATACATCACGTTACTGAAATAAATGATGAGTTCATTTTATTTACTTGCAGATTTTGAGGCACACAGGTTGTTTATTCTCCATGCCTTCCACATTCCTTTTTCTGGACAGGAGCCTTAGAAATTTATCTTCTGGATAATTTACCTTGTGGGCAATTTACCTTACAGCGTTTCAAGAAATATACCAAGTCCTTCTCCCCAGCATTTTTAGGTTAATGATATAATTGTAGCAATTGGCAATAATTTGAATATTAACAATTAAATGTGTTTTTGTAGGCCAAGTCTCAGACTCAGTCTCTTTTCTCCAGAAATATACCTGACAAAATGGGTTTAAACAACTCAAACAGCTAAAATATTGAAATTTGGTGTCTACCATGATACTTGTGGATGTTCGCACCTGAAAGACAACCTGTATTAAAATTAATTACAAATCTGTAAAATTTTAATTTATAAAATTTTTATTTATTAAGGTACGTTGGTACCAAAAATGATTTGTTTATGGAATCTAGCAGAATCCAGCTCACAGAATTTCAATAGGCCAACATCACTTATGAGAGATCAAACAGGAGGTTTCACTTTTGCCATATAAAGCTGTCTGCTCTAGGTCACTGACAGTAACCCCCTGCCATAAAGCAGTAAGGAGCTTTCTAGTTTCATTAAAACATTACTTTTCCTTTTGTGTGCTAACGATGATTTCTCATCCTGTTCTCTTTATCTGTTTGTATTTGGCACAACTATTTCATTATTGATGTAAAGCAGCAATTCAAAATTTAATGATTAATTCTCATGTAAATCTTTCTTGTCTAAATAATTGATGGGGAAGATGAGCAGAGGCATTTGGAGTCAGCAGTTGTTATTCCTTCTGCCTTTCACATCTCTGCAGTAGCAGCCTCTGCCAAGCCCCCAAGAAAACACACCTTTTGGGGGGATGCCTTGAATTCCCCAGCCTCCTATCAGTCCAGATGGGGAATTATCTGCATACAAATCTCTGCTCTGTCCTCCAGAAGCTGCACCTTCATCCTGCCTTGCATATGGTTAAGTACCTGATTTTGCATAAACTCCTCAATCTTCTGCATCGTGAGGAGGCTGCAGAGCTGCAGATAGCTGATCCTGCAGAAGCCCCATTTGTCCAAATGCCTATCAAAAAATGCTCAAATTGAGGGAAAAGGCCATGCAGCAAAAAGCTCCTGCCCTAGAGCATAAATTGTGCTTGACAGTAGGGACTGAGCTGTGCTCTGCTCCTTTGCAAGGATATTTACCTGCTGGATTCACAGACATTACTTCTGGTTATCCCAAACTCCTCCCACAGCACTAAAAACACTCCATCCCCATCTTCATCCAAACTCCCCCAACCCTGCTCCTCATTATTCAGTAATTCCTATTTACATATATGGCCCAAGCCTGTAATTAAATCCCCGATAGTCCCTTAAACCCCAAGGGAGAAACTACCGGATCTCCTGGGAGAAACACCAAGTCTTTTCCATGGCTCTAATGTGGCTTGCGTTATGTGATTTTCACAGCAATTAATATATTAAATAAAATCACAGAATGACCTCCTTTCATAATATTGAAGTTTGAAATTTCATTACAATCTAAAGAAAATACTCTGGAGTAGAAAACAGGTTATTCCGAGAAAGAAATGTCAGCGGCTCCCTCCTACTCTGCCCTGCTAACATTTTAATATGTAAGTATTCTCTTGAAAAGTTAAATAGAATTGTAAGCTGTAAGGGGGAATAAATGTTATAAAGATAGAAATCTCTATTGCCATTTATGTGATAAGTTATAAAAAGCAACCCTCTTTGCATGCTTGGGGGTGTTTTTCCCTCAGAAGTCACTTTTTAATCTGATTTAAATCCAATTAAGTCTGAACATCTAAAATGAAGAACAAGTCTTTGAATTTATGTATAACTGATTTAACTAATCACTGCCTTACTTCAGAGCTACTAAGCAAACAAACTATGAAAAATAAATGTGAAATTAGATCCAAATCACAGACAGCCTTGATTTTGTTTTTAAAATAAATAAATAATCATCCTGCACAAAGCACGGGCCTCTGTTTTCTACAAGCCAGTCAAAGCTGCAGTTACTAGATGTAAAAAATAACGGCAAAAAATTATTTTATAGTTAAAAGACTGCTTTTTTTTAAAAAAAGAAAAAACTTCACATTTTGGACAGAAAACACTTGAGCTCCTTGAGAAACCCTCCTCCAGACAAACTGAGGACACCGAAGCAACTGGGCAAAACCAGCTACTGCAACAGTTCTATCCTGATGTATGGGAGATACCCTTTTAGACTAGGGCGAGACAAAATTTCCTCCCATGGGACTTTGCAGACACGTTAATATTTTTCAGGTTTTGTTGTTCTATTGGTTTGCTAAGTTTATGCCACCCTGTTACCATATATGCACACCTGCCAGAATGTTCTTGGACCCCATTGGGTTATTTTTGCCACAGTACCACACCCCTGTTGATACCTTGAGTTTTAGCTCTCATGTATTTCAGGTTCTGTGGTGCCCAGGGGTGCAGCTCTGAGCTCACAGTCAGTGTCACTCAGCTCTCTGCACACAGCAGGGACACAAAACAAATCCTTGTCCTGCTGCACACCAAGGACAACTTTCAGCCCAACAGCACAAACAAGGGTGGCTGGAGGGAGGAACAAGAAGGATGGGACCTCACAGCCTGGAGCTGGAATTGGACAATTAAACCCCAATATGCAAATGGACCAAAACTTATAAAAATGTAAGACCTCGTGACTGCTCATCCATTTTTGTGACCATTTTGGGCCCACCTTGGGTGTAGCCCTGGTCAGGCCCTGTCCTGCCCGAGGTGTACCCTAAAGGCCTTTCAATAAATCCGTACTTTATTCTTCAGCTCTGTCCAGCCTCTGTTATATCTTATAGCTCCATCTGTTCTATTTAGGAATTCCTAGCAAGGTTACATTATTTTGTTAAGACTAGAATTTAACTAACTTTGCAAAAGCCAACACCACTGAACCATAAACTAGGCATTAGGTCTCTTTTTTACTTACTGACACAGGCTCTTATTTTTAAGGCACTTAAAAATCTTCTATTTATTTTAAACCAAACTCGCATTTCTACCTCATGTCTGGGTGGATTTATGTATCCTTATTTCTCGGAAGGTTATAGCTCAGTCCTCACATCTTTGGACACTCCTGGGCCTGTGTGAATGGGGCCCAGGGGGATTTGTACCCCAGCATTTCCCCCCTCTCTTTGGGCCATACAGACTCCCTTGATCGCTTTACTGCTCACCTGTCATTGGAGCAAACAGGGCACCATTGTTAGCACATGCTCAATGCTCAGCACCTCGGGCTCTGGCTGCCTTCTACAGGTGGTTAGTCCAGGTATCCCATGGGAAATGAAGCCACTCTGGTAACCCACTGGTGTTTCAGAAGCGTGTCTGAGTGCTGGAAATCTCAGTTCCCACGCCATGCTCTCCGTGAGCTGAAGCATTACTGCGTTACTGTCACTGCACTGCAGCACGGTGCGTGTCACAGAATTCCTGACTCTGGAACTACAGGGAAAAGGAGGAACTTCACAGCTCCCTGTCATGCACTATCTTCCTGCAAAGCTGCCAGCTGCTTCATGTGTGGAAGCCCCTGTTCCATCAGTGGGATGCCTCTGGAGTACTGCCAGAGACCGCGTGGCTCCGTGCCTGATAAGGCAGCTTCCCTCGCCGTGGATCACGGGCTCCATAGCTGCAGGCAGAACTCCTCCCAGCCACGTTAGTACAATGAGTGTGTGCATCCAGCAATCTCGCTGACATTCTCCCTTCCCCTCTCGCACACGTCCTCCCAACCGCTGCAACCGGGCTCACAGAGATTGCATCTGAAACAGCACTAGGCAGGAGCAGCTCATTTCTGAAACACCTATCAGCTGTCTATCACAGCTCATATCCAGCTCAGAAACCCTGCAGCTATTCAGCCTGGGCAGCAAGAGCAAAGCTGACAAGCCCAAAATGACAGCTCTTAACTCATCGCCTCATTCCTTTCCGTGAAATAAAGCTTTTCTTCCTCCCCTTGTGAACTATGGAACAGATTGCAGAGTTTCCAGAGAGCAAAAAGAGAGAAATCTCACATGTGTGCCTTGGAGATACGTCTCAGGTGTGCACATAAGGACAGAAACTCACTCGGGCTATTTCTTACACCCCAGCACAGTTCTGGGCATCCAGCTGGGTGCTGTGGCAAGCAGGCAGCTTCTGTTGCCATTTGTCTGTGCCTTTTCTCAAGGTTTGAGCGAAAGGATTGCTCAGCTATAGGTCATCTTCAATTTTTATAGTACTCGTTTTGATAATCCAAATTTTACCTCAGGTTAAAAGGAAAAACCTCAATCATTTTTAAGACACTTGAGGATTCTCTCATTAGTTCCACAACATGTAAACTTTTCCATTTCTCATCTTGTTTGCAGTCCCTTCCTAATAACCCTTGGCACAGAAGAGGATTAAGCAACAGATGATTTTTGCAAATCACATCATACTTGCCAAGCATTAACTGAATGCCATTAAAGGCCCAAGTCCTCAAGTTGGACTTGCAGGTATTTCTCTTCCTGCACAAACAGCACTGAAGAGCTCACAGGAGACAGCAGAAATGCAGGGGACTGCTATGCAAACACACTCCCTGTTGGCTCCCGGCATTTTGCCAGGGTTGGATTTTAGCCCTGCACCTCTCCAGCCCAGGAATCAGCCAGCCATAAGGAGCTGGATTCCTAAATCACCGTGGTGCACTGTAAGCTGCCCCAGTGCTGCCCTTTTACCTGGTATCTTTGGATATATTACAGTCCAGTTAGCCACGGTGCCATGAGGGAACACATTTCTGTCACTCTTTTTAAAGAGTGATATATTAGGTAATTTTCCCCCCCTAAACATTTACAACCAGAAAAATGGAAAGAAAAACATACCATCAAGAGATTTGAACTATTTCCTCTCTGCTGTGGAAAAGGGTGAATTAGTTAATAAAAAGTGATGGATTTGTGGGAGAGCAAAATTAGCTATGATATATTTTAAAGTACTTTTGATATATTTATTAAAAGTCAAGATGTGCTTCAAAAGAAATCCCAGTACACTTTCAGAAAACTGCACGGCTTAAAAAAGATGCACTTAAGAAATGAATCAACACTTTTTTTTCCAATTTGCATTGGGATTTATCAGTGTGGTACCAGTAGCAGGGAAGGTTTTGCTGCAGCATTCTAATTAGCACAGATCTTATCTAAGTTTGAGCGCTCTAAATTCACAACAATGGGAAGAGATGGGTTTATGCACAAGGTCTTTTTACAGTATTTAGAATAGAACAGTTTTCCCCTCTCCTGCTTACACTGCAGTCCCCGTAGGAAATGCAAAGAAAAGAAGACAGGGTGGACATTGCTGATGGCAATGCAGCAGTGAGGTGGCATTCATTATCTTCTCCTGCATAATTAGATTTAGGGATGTCACCGTTTTAAACAGAGCATAAGCAGTCGATTAACTTCTATTTCCTACTTAGGAGCCCATAAACAGACTAAAGGAAAATAAATGGGGGAGAGAGGGAGGGGTGCTGAGGGAGAGAGGCAAGGAAGGGGGAAAGCACAATTTAAGAACTGCTGGAGACTGCAATTGATTGGGAAAACAAGGTATGGAAACTCATACACACACAGAGTACTGCTATTCAAGGCTGAGCACATCTTCCAGAGGACAGTTTAATGGCCACTATCTACCTTGACCAGATGAAGTCCCTTTTCTTAATCCCCAGTTCTCCTGAACTTGAATCCACTGTTATTTGTCATAAAATACTTTACTTGCTTTGCCATGCTATTACCTGATCAGTGAGTGTATTATATCCTAATAACTTGTCGGTGTTCCCTTTGGCACAGGAGCAGAGGGCAGGCAACTCTGCCTCCCTGAGCTAGCTGTTAACCACCCTATTTAAACACTGATGCAGAAATCATACAAGGCAAGGGACCCTGCTCCTCATTCTGGATTAATATCAAGAAAAACCACATCCTTTCTTCTTTAGCAAACCCATCTTTTTTTTCTCTTCTCCCCCCTGTTTGCTCAGTGCCTCATTAACATCTGCAATGGCTGTAGCAGGCAGAACGAGCCATTTACCCCTCAGACACAGGAGCCACGTCTGGGGATGCCTGGTGGGGCTCCCCAGGCTGGGGCAGGGGGGAAGCTGGGCACAGGTGATGCCTCTGACCTGGAACAGAGACTGGGCAGAGCTGGAGAATAAAGTGGAGATTTATTGAAAGGCCTTCAGGGTACACCTTGGGCTTGACCAGAGCTACAACCAGGGTGGACTAAAAATGGTCACAAAACGGATGAGTGGTCACGAGGTCTCACACTTTGATAAGTTTTGGTCCATTTGCACATGGGGGTTTAATTGTCCAATCCCAGCTCCAGGCTGTGAGGTCCCATCCTTCTTGTTCCTCCCTCCAGCCACCCTTGTTTGTGCTGTTGGGCTGAAAGTTGTCCTTGGTGTGCAGCAGGACAAGGATTTGTTTTGTGTCCCTGCTCTGTGCAGAGAGCTGAGTGACACTTAATACATATTAACACTTAATAACTTACTAACACTAACAGTAAGCTCAGAACTGCATCCCTGGGCAGCACAGAGTCTGAAAAACATGAAAGCTCAACCTTGAGGCATCACAGGCACTGCCAGGGCAGTTCTCTGGCTGCAGACCTGCCCCACTCACCAGACACCGGCTCCATGGAGCACACTGCAGCCTCCAGGAATGGCCACTGGCATAGCCCCGTGCAACAGCTCACAGGCTGGAGCAGCACCTGGCAAGTTTAAGAGTCTAACCTGCAAAAGAGGCAGTGATCAAAAACTGCATTGACAGTGAAAAACCTGTTAGAGCTCCCATGCCTGTCACACTCTGTGTGCAGAAATCATGGCAGGTGTGTGTCACTGACCTGTAAGGAGTCTGTTTTCTTCAAAGAACAACAGCTTGAGTGAAAACCACCTTGTCGAGATGTAATGGCCTCCCTTTCCCCAGCCTGAACTGGGGAAAGCTATTAAAAGCTACTAAAATATAAAAGGCAAAATATTTACTGCATGGTTATTTATACGTGCTACACAGTCACCTTGAATTATAACATCGCTCCTGCTTTAAGGTCCATTTTTAACCTTCTGGAATTTTCTTTTCTTCAAGCCAAAAGAGAATAATAAAAAAGATAATATTTCATTGTATGCTCAGTGACTGATAAAAATCCTAACACAGAATATATTCAGTATTTTTCTATTACGTATTAAAAGTAAATGGTAAAACAACAGGGCTCTGACTATCTCTGGTATTAGGATAGTTGTGAACTTCTGGAGTTTTCTGACAGAGACAGAAATTATAAATATCAGCGAATATTCTTCAGTGCTTCACCGATGCTCCCCCTGAGCAATTTGTTTACTGCTTCAGGATATTAGACAGCCATATATTTTACTCTTCCTGGTAGCAGCCAATTTGCAAGAAAGCAATATAAAAATAGCTATGTACTCAGTAACAAGCAGTACAGTACATTATCACTCGACACTGATGTTGTTAGAGGATGGCAAATCGATAATCAGTTCTTACTCTGTAACTTTGTAAACCATCTGCTTCCGTCAGTGCAAAGCACGCCGGGCTGCAGCACAGCCTTTACTGCCACCCTAACAAACAATTTGCTTTGTGATGTCTAGAGACAACGTTGTATCCAAAGCTTTCTAATCACCTCGCCATTTAAATAAGTGGGATGGCTGGGTTATACAGACATTCTGCAGGGAGGGATAAATTGTAACTCCCTGCTACACCCTTGCCAGAAGAATATTTTGTTTACCTTTCAAACTCAGTTTGTGATTATACGGTCTATGATGTTATTAGATCCTACATGGCAATTTTATTACCATTTATCACCAAACTGGAGCAGGCTCAAGATGGGCAGCTGAGAGCAGTGAGCTCCAACCTCGCTCCACAGAGCTCCTGCTCTGCTCAGCTCCCCTGGGCCTCAATTCATGTGCCCTCAAAGGGGCCCTCAAAGGTGCCTGTTGCTCTCCACTAAACATCCAGAGACCTCAGCACCCTTTTAAGGTACGGTGCCATTAAATATTCAGCGTCTGAGAACAGCTTGGGAAGAACTATACTGTCATTGTGAAGTCCCATGCACCCATAGAAGGTTCAGGAAATGTTCTGCTGGGGGTGAAGTGGGGAAGCAGGAGTTGAATCCTGAAAAGCCAATAAGATCACAGACAAAAACTCTCTAACTAGCTAAAATTAGAATGTGTTTAATGTTTTATTGCGATGTCAGGTGGCAGGGGAGTCACCTCCTAGAGCTGTGCCCACAAATTACAGAGCTCTTTGCCCTCTGTTTATTTCCCAAAGTCTTACATACTCAAAATGCTCACATATTTGCACAATCCCACTCCCCACTTAGTATTATTATGAGGCCAGAGTCTTTCACACCTGTGCAATACCTCACTCAAACTGGGTTGGTGGTCCTTGGAATGGGTCAGCGGTCTTGAAGGATGAAGTCAGGGATGTCTTCCTCGCAGTGACCTTTCTGCTGGCAGGCTTTCTTCACCTCTTGGTACAATTCAATCTCCCCTACTTTGCTTCCAATTATTTCTGGGTGCAGGTGCTGCCACGGTCCCGCTGGTTTCCATTTGCTCTCCTGATGGTCCATCTATCTCATTTCCTTCTATAAGCACAACCAAGACAAGCACATAATAGCAAGTAATGCATCACCTGTGTTCTGCTTTAAGCAGCTAGTAATTATTAACTCATCTTTGTTTTTCTACCTTGCATCTTAATCAATATAAACTACTTCTACCCCTTGGCTAAAATCTGAACTCTTGAAAATCTTGACTCAGTGGTAAAGGCGGAACCACAAGCAGCTCACAAAGCCCCAGACCTCCAGCAATCCCTTTCAAGCTGCCACTAGAGTCACTGCTTTCCTCATCGAGCTGCCTGCTCATTAGCAAAAATGGGCAGTGTAGGCTCAGGATCCTAGTCCTGCTCTGGTTTTATCCCTTTGCTTCTACAATAAATCGTGTTTTCACAGCTCCAGCCAGGACATGCCATGCTGCTGGCTGCCTGCTCTGCCTCCCTGGGCCCCTGCCCTGGCACAGCCCTGCTCCCGTGGGGCAGCCACAGCTCCAAGACACAAGCTCCTGCTCTTGGACATTCTCCCCGTGGCCAGGGTCAGGCTCCTTTCTAAATAAAACCAAAAGGTGGAAGTAGTTTCCAACCATGTGTGTCCAGTTCTAAAGACAAATAAAAAAATAATCCAGTTGTATTTTAGTGTATTGACTCCTCTGGACTCCTTTTCTTTGCTTTCTTGGCTTAGGAGCCTTCCCTATAAATCACTTCCACATTAAGTGTCAGCAGCCTCACAAATTCATTTGTCTTTGCTAAAAGCATCATCGCCTGTGCTGATATCACCTGGCTCTTCCACCCATGTGTTTCTCCTGCCTGCTCCTCTTCTAATTTCAACTGCCCAATGACATCATGTTTTCAACATTAAGCAATATTAGTTTTATTTGCTTGATTTCAGCTCTGCGTTTCTGTCATGCAGAAAGCCAAAGGAGTGTTTATAGCCTAGAGAACTCAGTGATGTTCCATTACATACCTGATAATGCCTTTCCAGTTCCTGAACTGTTACCAGTTCTTTGTACCTGGTGCCATCCTGAGCTTAATAAACCGTTTATTTTTGCGACAGGCAGTAGTGTCATGTCATGAGAAATGCAGAAATCTCATTCTGGAGTTCCTGCTTACTCGGAATAATGCTTTATTTTCCTTTTGGTTCTCTCCCTTCCATTTGCAAGCCTTGACCTAATGATTTCTTTTTGCCTCGATTACCAAACATCAGCTCACATATACAGAAAATTGCATTAACCAGGATCTTTTTTACAATTCTGCAATTTTAAAAGCTGCAATTTTTGACCACCTCTGAACTGAGAGGCTTCACTGAAGCCCCTAACCCTCTCCTTATTTTTAAATTCTCACAGATCATTTTATCTGTTTTAAAGTACAATCTGATAATCACACAGGCCAGTCACACACCACAAAATTTTAGATCTACTGTTTCCCTGTTCAGTTTATTTCATTTCATTACACTGGTTGAGTGATAAATGTGGGGTAGGATGTATTTTCTGCACAAAAATGTGTCTGCGTGCACTGTTACCACAGGCCATGGTGTAGATAGACCCCACCATGACTTAATGGCACGAGTGCTAAATTAGCAGCTTTGCTGCATTAGAGCTATAAATTTGGCATTGCTTCTACACTATGACATTCTCATTATGAACTAAAATCACTAAATGGACACACTTTTGTATTTTTTTGCTCAGTGCTAAAGACTTAATGTGTCTCTCTTTAGGGTCCCTTCCTTATTTTCGGGATGCTGGTGGCAGGGTCCTCACAGGTTCTTTTTTTGCTGCTTACAGTTAGTTTGGCACCAGGTTTATGCCACCTTTTGGCATAAATTCAGGGCAAAAACACTGACAGGAAAGTAGGTCAGTACAAGCACCACTGCTTTCCAAACACAGACCAATCTCCAGCACCAGCTACCTCCCAAAAGCTCCCAAACTCCCAGACAAGGAGTTAGGTATCTCTAACCCAGTATTTTCAATGAAGGCTCAGGTACACACTGGGCTTGGCCAGGACCAGAAACATCAATGTTTCAGACCAGCAATGGGCCCTCCTTAAGTGGCCCTGATGCCTTAAGTTTNAGGCCCTGTCCTGCCCAAGGTGTACCCTAAAGGCCTTTCAATAAATCCCTGCTTTATTCTCCAGCTCTGTGCAGTCTCTGTTCCAGCTCAGCCCTCCCAAGGCATCAGCCCAAACACTGCATGCCTGGGGGGCAGCTGGGCTCCCCCAGTTCAGCTCACCCCTGGAACCCAGGCTCTCCTCAGCCATTCTGCTGACAGGAAAGGAGAGGCACACACCAAAGAAATCCTCAGAGAAATAAACCACAGGAAGGCTTGCTGGGGTTGAAAGGGACCAGGGATACCACCTACCTGGCTAGGTTGCTCAAAGCCCCATGCAGCCTGGCCCTGAACACTTCCAGGGATGGGGCAACCACAATTTCTCTGTGCAAGCTGTCCCAGTGCCTTGGTACCTACTGAGTAAAAAATTTGTTTCTAACACCTAATATAAACCTCTCCTCTTGATTTCAAGCCCTGCCCCTCGCCCTGTGCAGAGCCACCTCCACCTCAGCTTGCCCCAGCAGCTATCCCCTCCCAGCACTCAGCCTGCCTGCCTGGGCATCCCATGGCAGGGGAGAGCCTTACTGACAGGAGCAATCTGAGTGCAGCACTGGCAATCCCCAATCACTGAAAAATGAACATTTTCGAACACACAGCTTTCCCTAAAACCCAGCTCTTAATTTTAGCACAGCTGGGGTATAATTTTTGAACATGGAGGACTGACATTTCTCATTGCTGTCCTTGCACTGGACCAACTCATGTGAAATAGATGACATCCATCTATTTTCACCTGGAATAGCATTACTCACTAGAAAAGCTCCTCTGTAAATAGTATCTCAAACACTGGCGATTGACTTAGAATGGGATGGCTACTCAGGGGTGAAAAAGTCATCTGGGATAATTTCTTTTTTCCCCAATTGTAGAGGATATATATGTGCACACCATAATCCCATCTATCTTACAAGAACACTTTAATTCAGGAAGAGAAATAGCTTTGAACTTTCACGCTGAGCAATGCTCAGGCATGGGAAACCTTCAGCTTAACTCCCCTGAACTCCACAGGCATACAGAACTGCAGCCCACACTGGTGATTTACACCATCCTGCGTGTCCCCAGATACCTCCTGGTGATGCCTGAGGCTTTGCTAAGGATTGATGTGAGACTGCTCTCAGGCTCATCTGTCCTCCCTTCTACCGGGCTGACAGCCTGTCTTCAGATACAGCTGTGCCCTTGGTTCCCTGAATGAATTTTGGGATACTGCTGAGCCAGTTCTGAGAACTCCAGGCAGAAAGGACACCAGCAGCCCATTCCCAGGGACAGTCTGGAGTCACTCTTTCAGATTCCAGAGATACAGTTCTGCTCCTCCCTGAGACAGTAAATGCTTAAGCAAAACATCATTAAAAAGAAGAATGCCTGAAAGGTAGGGAATTGGTCTGGTCTGCCTTTCTTTAATAATAAAAACAAGGTTTTTGAGACTCAGGCCCAGATTCTGCATTAATCCTATCTACCAGTAATAAAACAAAATGACATTTAAATGGGAAAAAAAAAAGTTATGGTTGCAAATTTCCTTTTATTATAGGCATAAAAACAAATATTTCCTTTGCTTAGTCCTAATGTTATCTGCTCACTCCCTGTTCAGACTGCAGTGATGGGACAGCCAGAGAAAACAGCAAAATAATCAAGGAAAGTAAAGAATAAGGCAGTCAGTTCACAAGTACAATTAAAACACTTCCAAATTCAAAAGACAGTTTAGTAATACCTGTTGACATTACTAATTAGCCCACTGAGAAAAGAACTGCTTTGCTGTACATTTACTTACCATCCAGTCCTGGGGACCTCATCCTTAACCACCGCTGTCCAAAACATTCCTGGCATTTCTGGCATTTCTAAGACACCAGCAGAAGACATCCTCCAAACAGATTTTTCCTGATTTCACTTGGGAAGACGCAGAAGAATCAAGCTTGTTGCTCTGCTCTGCTTCACCCATGAAGGATGGACACCCAGTGCTGCTGCCAGCTTTGTGAGGGTGTTCTCCAGGTGCCCACCACATCCCACCCTGAAGCCCATCCCATTCCATCCCATTCCATCCCATTCCATCCCATCCCATCCCATCCCATCCCATCCCATCCCATCCCATCCCATCCCATCCCAGTGGGGCCGGGGCAGGGTCACCCTGTGCTGTTTGGGCTGTCCCAGGCTCTGTGTCCCCTTGCAGCTGGGCATGGCTGGTGCATCCCTGCACGGNGCAGAAAAAAGAGAAAAATACAGCAAGGGTGCATTGCCCAGCACCGCACAAGAGATATTCCTTCTGATTTTGAGAAAATGCTGGTAGCAGTTTCTAACAAATGTTAGTTTTGTATGAAAACCTGCACAAGAGGTGACTTCATTTAGCATTTCTCAAAGCTGTCTTCTACCCTGCAAGTCATAAATTAAATTTGTCCGGCTAATGAGTGAACTAATCAGCTAACTGTTTAACACAAATGTGAGTAAACAGACAAAACTGTGTTCAGGTTGAAAAATCACCACTCCAGCTGCAAATGTACTTTAAAAATACATATTGGGTTTTCTCTAGCCCTTACCTTGGCAGTCAGTTCACCATTAAAATTACTGCTTACCTGAACATAATTTGGTGATTCTCTGATTCTAATTTCATTATATTAAGTTAGGATTTCCTATGTTGAGTCTATAGACACAGCAGTAGCAAAACACACACATTCTATCACCTGGATGAATACTCTGCATAATATCTAGGTAGGAAAACAAATCTGCATATTTAATACTGCCAAAGGGAATCCGTCAAAACCAGAGCAAATAAGCACTGGATTACATCAAGTACATTTCCAATTCTGGCTCGAGGAAAAGCAGATTTAATCAAACAGCAATCAATCAACTGCATTGTTACAAGAGAGAATTTTTCAGCTTGGGTTTAAATTCATGAGAAGACCTTGGTCTCTGCTTTGTGTTTGAGTGATCTGCTGCAGAGCCTCCAAGCCTTTCCTCACTGAAATGGATCTACATGAATAACCACCAGGCACTCAATTATTATTAATATATATTAATTATATGTAATATAAAATAGAATTATATATATGTGTATATATACATTCTGCTGGGCCAGAGGCTGGAATCACAAAACACCTGAACACCAGGTCAGTCTGGGCCCTTTCCCCTTTCCCAAAGGGGTTTTTCCCTATGGGGGTCCAGGCACATACAAGGAAGAATGCAGGCTCCACACCCATGGCCTGCCTGCAATCTTAGCATGATGGGTGGGGGTTTTTTTTGGGAGCCAAACCAGTGCCAATGCTTAAAAATTTCTGTTTGCAGTTTTATGGGGCAAGAGCCGTGGTGGATATTCTCCCATAAAACGTAATCCTACCATCCTGTGCCAAAATGCCAACTGAAAAGATCCATTATTTTGGAATTTAAGACCTCATAACTGATATGGAGATCACATGATGACTGACACATCTGCTGGGATAGGTCTTGACTAATGTGGGTTTTTCTAGGTCAGGCACACTGAGTACACACTCCATGGTTTGGGGATAGATAACCAAGTATGCATTCTGAGAGAGGAAAAGTCATTTCTCAGGTGTCAGTAAAGCCAAGCTGGGAGGAGAGGGTGGCAGAAAAGTGGATGTCCCAGTTTTTCTGGCTGAGGGGCAGCTGAGTGCTCCTCCCCCTTTGGTGCAAAGGGCTGGTATCAAAGGATGAAAGGATCCATGAGAGAGATGCAGGAGGAAGGAGTCCAGCCACCTCCCTGGAATGCGTTCCCTCACTCCAGATCCTGTTCAGCTACTTCTGTCTCAAAGAGAACACAGCAAGGCTTACTTCCCCAAACCACTCAAGTTCTATCAAAACACTGAAATGAAAAAAATCTCATGTACAAATTTACGAAATAAAAAAATTCAAGTGTAAGGCACTGCTGAAGCAAAGATTTGGCTCCCAGTCAGAAATCCACCCATCAGAATTCAGTGAATCCCTCACACTGCACAGTTGAAGTAGCATTAAAAAAACCTTAAATGACAGATATATAGTTTTGGGAATCTAAATTTAGGTTGTTTGTTTGCTTGTGGTTTCTTTTTTCACTCCGCATGATTTTTGGCATCATGTATCCACCTGTTGTCAACCTCCTGCTGATGATTTCATTTAAAAACCCTGAACCTGACCCTTTTTAGCAGTTTATTGATATACACCCTTTTCAGACATGCCTAAACCTATGCATGGGGGACTATCCACTGGCAGCTAGTAGCAAAAATTCATCCTGTTAGCACCTGCAAGTTAATTTGCAGATTCCATACAGTACCAGCAGCCCAGTAACACCTCCAAGGCCAATGACAGCTGAATCAGAATTATTGCTGACTTCTACCAGAGAAGAACTGGATATGAAGCATTCAGACACCCCAGACTGGATATTTTTAATTTCTTTTTATTTGTTTAATTTATACTACCATGAATCTTCCTTACACCAATTTAAATTTCAATGAGCTCCAAAGATGTACCTTAAGAAGAAGAGGAGCTTGTTGGCAGGAACATTTTTCCCCTGGCAGAATATGCTCCTCCAACAATTATGTCTGATCACAACACTCACTTAAAATTTTACATCAAACTGTATCATGGGGCCCTTTTAAAATCCCCTCATTAATGATGATTATGTAAGTACCATTAGATGTGAGACATTCCCATATTGCTCGTAGGAGTTATGATTTAATTCTGCTAAAATCTACTCCACCATTTGTGTAATCACTCCTGACATTTTACCTTTTGTTTTGTAAAGCACTATTGTCTGTCACAGGGAGAAAAAAAAAGATATTTTGGTTGTCATTGCAATCTGATTGAAAAGATGTTATTAATTAAATCTTGTACACAGTTATACCTGAAAACTCACTGACAGCTCTTGGGGGAAGATATATTACTGGAAGACAGTTGTTATTTAGGTCTCTGAGGCAACACAAAGGCACTAATAAATCTCACACACATTCCTGTGAGTTAGGCCAGTATTCTTCAGCATTTGTGGGGAATAATTCAGCCTTGGCCTTTCATAGTGACCAGCAGGGCTCGGGGTGGTCCATGGCTCTAGGGACCACTGCAAAGGAATATTTGCTTTAACTCAGGAGATGAGTTTGCAAACACACAGAGGCAGAGCTGAGAACTCACTGTCCTCACAAGACACAACAGCACGTTCTGGTTTAGAGAACCTAGGCTGAAGTTTTTACCAAAAGGGGGAGGGCAAAGACATTTTACCAGAGCTGCACTTTTGGTATTCTGTTTGTCACTCATTTACTTTTTTTTTTTTTGTCACCAGAAGGGTTACAGAGAAAATACTCTTTCACAGGATAAATAGAAACAGCTACAAAATTCCAGTTGTCTACAGGCAGAGCTTTGACCAAGTCTCTCAAGCAGCAGCAAGTTTCCTTTCCCAGATGTCAGTGGCAGCCCTCCTCCAGTTAATACTACACTACAGATATACACTATATATATAACATATACACATTCTCCTGAGTGGAGACAGTGTCCATCTCACAAAGAGGAAAATTGTCTTAAATTACTGAGAAAAAAATTGGTTTTTTCAGCATTTTAATTTTCGTGCCTACATCTTTATAGGGAATAAGAAGATTTCATCAAGGAAGAAGTTTTGAAAGTTCTTACTTACCTTGGTGACACAGGACACAGGGAATTGAGTTTTCCTCCATAATGTGCTCTTTGAGCTGGGGCTTCTGAGTACTCTGAAGGAACATGTGATGTGACTAGTGATCAAATCCCTTCATGAGGAAAAGTTCATCACAGTCAGGGCAACTGCTTAAAATGCAACACAAACAGGCCTGTGTCAATATTTTGACTTTGTGTAAACAATTCAAGCTGCATCACTCTGGAGATAATGACACGTAATGCTGTATAAAAGGCTCTGAAAGGGTTTGACTGAATTAATTTGCATTTCAGCTCTGCAAGAAAATTGGTCTGTAGTGGAAAAGTGGGAACTTCTGTGGTCCTGTTAAATATGATCCTAACAAGGGCTGGAGCTTCCAGAAGGCAGCCAGGGAAAGGGCTTCTGTACCACAAGGTAAAAGGGAATGATTTTCAGAGCCTGCACTGCCTTTAATCCACTTACAGAGCTTCCAAAGTTCAGAATGGCAGGCTGGAATGTACGATTTTGCCTGACATATTTCTTACCACTCTGATGCTACTACACCCCTGGGCAAACACTTTTTCCCCTTTTTTGCAACATCCTGAGTTCAGGCTGGGAAGGACATTGATCAGTGTTTGAGAATCCTGCTAATAAAACTAAGGGAAGGCAATCTGTACATAGGAGTTTATTTCGATGCCCACAAATTTTCAATCATTCCCCTTCATATCTCAGCCCTCTGGGTATCTTATCCAACTGAATTACCATTGGGTTTTACAATGTGATATACAAAATGAGCTGACATTATGATTTACAAACATCCTTTGAGTATCATATAAAACACAACTCTTTCCCTTATTATACAATCATCAGGGCAATGCAAATGGAGTCCATACATTATCAGCTGAAAATGATGGGGCATTATAAGAAAATAAATTTAAATTTACCACACAAAGCTGTTAACTAAAACAAAACCTGTTTAAAAAAATTTGAATAAAGTTATCTGAGTGACTGAAAGTAGTTTTATATTCTTTGCCACTGTCCCCTTATAATAGTACTTCATTTAAAAGACAAGTAATGTTTTCACTGTATAGTCACACTTCTTTCTTATTAATCAGTTCCACATTTTCTGCATGAAACTATGAAGAACTCACAAATGTAAACTTTCCAAACTGTAGCCGCTATACTTATTTCTGCCATCTTTTCCATATATTCAGTGTGTTTAATTAAATAAACAAAAAGAAAAAACCCAAAACACTACACAAATGAGCAGAACTAAACACAACAGCACATTAAAAATGGGACATTTAAGCTGTAGATGCATCGCCAAAGAAATATATTCTTGTTCTAATGCCACAAACTTTCTAGCCTCATGAAAAAAACGCACATTATCTGAAGAGAATCCAAGCTCTAACCTCCATATAGGGCTAAGAGTCTCGACTGAAATCCCTGTCTAAACTTAGGTCCTCAACAACACAGTAAATTTAAGTATTTTTGAATGTCATAAAATATGAAGAGATAAAACCTGTTTCTGAGCTGTTGGTAATGGAGGTTACCAAGCATTAAGGTCCCCTGTCCTGCAGGTGGCTGGCACAGGAGCCTCTGTTGTCACTTTGTCACTATGGCAGCAGTAACTGAGGATGACAGACATCATTACTGCTGTAAACACAAAAGAGGAAAAATTCTGAACTCATCAATGATGTTACAAATGCAAGCAAATTCTAACCTACTTAAACTATATTATACTTAACTTAATTTAAACTATACTTAACTTAAACTATATCATCTTAAGGGTCTCTGGCTGTTCCAGCACTGTATAATCCAGAGGAATTATACTCAACAGAATCCTGATAATGACTGGTGACTCTTTCTTGAATATGTGTTGGATTGGCAGTGGGATGTGGTTTTAGTTCCATTTCTCACTATAGAAGTCTTGTTGCTGCTGTGCATGTTTGGAAAAGAAAGTGCTTATTCTGCCATTTCATTCAGTTCATGGCATTTAATTTTATAGTTTAAGACAGACTCATTTCGATTACTTTCATTCTGTCCACACCTTTGAATGCCTTAAAATGTTGGACAGCTGTGAAATGTAAGTACTACGCAATCTGACTGTACATACATACATATTTTCATAAATACATCTAACAGGGACCTTGGAACCAAGTATGTGATATCATGGGACAAAATCACGACAGGCTGTCTTATCTGTAAAATCTAGATTCAAAGTAAGAAGAGCTGAATTCTATCAATGTTGTCAATACACAAATTAAAACGAAAATACAGCATCAGTTTACCCAGGAAATAATTGAAACATATTTGCAAATTCCTTGACAGGAAGGGTGTGTAATTTACAACACTGAAAACTCGTAGCAACCACTGATTTCTATGCGCTGTGCTGGAAGTCGCCCGGACAAGGCTAGCAAGGATGAGCATAGTGACAGGTCCCAAAGGCAACTCCCAAACATCTTCCTCTTTTGGAGACTTTGGTAATTGTCTGTTGTACAAAATGCCAACGCACGCGGCCTCCTCTCGCTCAGGTGTCAGCTCCAGCAGTTCTCCTCCCTCGGCACAGTCCAGCCTGAGCAGGTCAGTTATTGTTGAGACACTCTAAATCCACCGAACAGCAGACATTCCCGTTCTGCACGGACAAACAAGCACCAACAGGTCACAGGCAGCAGGGATGGGGCCAGCCCTGACACAGCCACCATCTAAAAACACCTGCCCCCAGGGGTAAAACACCGGGGGGATGGTGGTTTTAGAATAATAAACAGAGCTCCCAACAGTGGCTCTTTGAGGAGGTCAGCTTTGCCAAACAGCACTGGATTAGCCTGAACTACCACAGGAACTCAAAACCCGGATGCCATCCCCATAATAAAATACAGCACAGCAATGGCAACAGGTGACTGGAATTTCCTCTCATGCAAGAAAGCTAATGGAAAGAATTTTGATGTGATCCATGCAGGGAAGGTTTCTGCTTGACTGAAATTAGCAGACAGTTCAGGTCCTTGCCTCATGGCAGTTATGGAGGAGAGGGGGGCAACGTAAACACCACACAGCTTTGGAATTTAATCCATAGTTAAGTGTCTTCTTCTAACATAAAGTCATGTATAAAGCTATCTTATATAATAAAGAAGTACAGCAACTACTGAAAGCCCAAATGAGAATTCTGTTTTTACTTTTCTTTTTTTTTTAATCCATCAAAAATCTACAGAAAAGAAACCTCAAAAGAATGGCAGAAAAGCTACCTTCAATAATTTAAAGCCCTGGGGCAATAGCTTTCTCTCCCAGAGTGAACAGAAGAACATTTTATATAACCCAAAACAACATTTTCATAATTCTGATATTAGCACAGTGGGGTCACCACTGCACAAAGCAAGGGAAATAGACTGCACTCCTGCATGAGAGCCATTGGATTAATTACATCTTGATGAGATCAGGGAACAGAAACTGTGACATTCCCTCCCCAACACTATTGTGGGAGCGCCTTTATCTCGGAGCTGCAACGCCTTTTTACTTGTGTACTTGCTGCTGAAACGTTTATATTACTGGTTTTGCCTCAGCTTACCAGCTCCGTAATGCACATTTTCATGAACATCCACACTAGGTAATTATTGAAATGTTACCCTTGACTCATACTGAGAATGCCTGAAGGGCACTTCAAGAGAATGTCTGAAAGTTGCACTAGGATATTAACATATCTGTGCTCAACATTTTCCACAAGGAGAGAACAGCTTCGCTTACACTCTGCCAGATAGAAAACACATGGGTTTTCTGCAGGCCCTCAGGTCTCATTTACTTCCCCAAGATCTCCCTGTGAGCCTCCAGGGGCAGAAAAGGACCCTGATTTTATCAGGTACCGTTCCACCCGCCCCACCGTACCTTGCATTTGCAGGTCGTACAGGGAGATCCCACCATTGTCCATACAGCACCACTGAGCCTGGTGATCCCATAGCCATCTGGACAGGTTTTCCTGATGTCATAGGTGATGTTGTCAGCCAGACAGGGGTCACTGACACAGTGAGGACAGCACTCTCCCTCTGAGATGGCTGTGTACTCGCAGCTCAGCGCTGGGCACTGAAGAGGCCAACAATCCACCTCTCCTTCCTAGAAATATTGAAGCAGATGTCATTGGGCTTGCCATTTCAGAACCAACCAGTGACTCTGTGCCCTTCTGAATGGAAAAGCATGGTTTTGCCAAAATTGCAGTGAACTGAATGGTTCAGACCGCAGTTTGTGTGGTTGATCACACACAGACATGTTTGGATACTGGGTGAAGTTTCCTAAATGCAGCAGATTATCATTTGGTTGATTCCTGACTAAACAACAACACTGTCATCATCGTCGCAGGAGAACTTGAGTTCCTCGGGGTTTTTGAAGGCAGGGTTAAATACTGGGTACTAATATTTCCTATAAACTATAATTTTTGCTGTGATTGCCTTGCAGACTCATGCACTCTTTCTGCTCCTGGTCACAGATAAACATCTCTGCAGGATCACAGCAAGCGTTTAAACAGAAAATTAACACTGCAGACAGATGTAGGTTAAGTATATTGGAGAAGCACTGAACATCGATTAAGTAGCAACCACCAATACCAACTTTACTGTCAGCTCCTAAAGGATTGGTCAGAGCAATGCCATTTGTGTTCCACTGACTCATGTTATTCCATTGTTTATTTATTTTCATCTTATTGTTATTTTCATTGGAAAAAAACCTGAAGCAGTTTTGTAGATAGAGACATGGAAAAGACAGAAACATCAGGTAACTTCTGCAGAGTATTTCTCTGTGTGTCCAAATTTAACCTGGAAAGGTCTCCAATAACTTGCTCTGTAAACACTTCAGATGCTGAGAACGCCACACACTGCACAAAACTAACACACAACACTGATTTAGGGCATCACTGTCTTACAGCTCTGGATGTTATCCCAATCACAAAATTACGCAAGAAACTGCAAGCCACAGCCTCAATACTTACTCTGTGCATTATGGATAATTACCTCATGACAGTAACTTAGCTTTGAATGCAATTTCCTTCCTGATGCTCAGACACCTCTTGATTAGTAACATATATAAAGACTATGTTATACAGACAGCTATAAATGGAAAACTGATAATTTTAATGAACTTCATTGATGCACTAATTGGCACATCTGTGGAAAACCTAAAGCTTTAAGGGAATTATCTCTAGTGTCTAATGAGAAAATAAGTGTTCGTTATTTTGTATGGTTTTCTAACAATTTCAGTCTTCTTTTTCCTTCTTTATTTCGGTAATTTTTTTCTAATTTATACAGTGGCACTGGCACCCCATGTTTCCAGATTTGCAGAATTCAAATAAATCAATAAATAAATTTATTGTTCCTTTTGACAAGACAGGCCCACCAGATGTAATTAAAACCTGAAACTTCTCCAACCAACCCCATCACATGCATAAAAGGTTTGAAAAAGTCATCAAAAGATCGGACAACCTTATAAAAGTTCTCAAAAGCAGACTAATGCTAAAATTAATATAGTGTCGAGGTTTCCAAGCTTTTGTCAAGCTTTCAGTTTTTCTCATCAGACCCACTTATTCAGCAGCAAGACAATAACCAATGGTGCAGCTTTCAGTTCTCTGGGGCTCTGTAAGTGCTTTGTCACCACCCCCAGTGGAAAAGCAGGGGAAGAAAGAACTGTGAGCCTGCCTCCAGGTCTGCTTTGCTAGAAGTCATAATCCTTATTGTTGGAGCCCTGGGCACTGAGAATTTCAGACTTTCTGTGCTGCCAGGCACTGACCTCCAAGCAAACACTGCATTGACCTGAGGCTGTGGAGAAGCTTCCAAAATTGAGTGACAGCACTGGGATTGTGGGTGTGCAGTTTGAATAGAAGTGTGGGATATCACATGGAGGAAAACTTAAGGATTTAAGGGTTTAGAATATAGTAATATATCTATAAAGCAAGATGGAGGATTTAGGGCAGAGGTCAGCCCTTCTTTTTCAGCTTCCTCTTCACAGGCCTGGGTGCTATTTTGTAATTGGAGAGAAAAGTCCACATTGTGGGTCACTGGTGGTTGGTTACTGGGTTAAAAGTAAAAATAATTTAGATGTCATTTCATAATTGGACAGTCTGTCCTTAAAAGGCCTTGTAAAGAGAGAGATGGGGCCATTTCAGTTTGTTAGCTAGAAGTGCATAGAACTCACAGTTTGTGGGACTGTATTGTAGCTAAGAATTAATAAACATCTGATTCCGAACACGAAATTCTGTCTGAGCGTTTAATCCTGACCCTGGCAAAAGAAGATGAAACACCTCACTGCAGTCCCTCCTACCCCACGTGCTGTGCTCCTACCAGGCAGCGGCAGTGCTGGCAGCTGTAGGTCCAGTTGTCCCCGCTGCGGTAGAGCTTGTGGCCGCTCTGGTGCAGGCACTGGCTGGTGACACGCGTGTCGCACTCCGGGCAGCAGAAGAGGTCGGCGCTGGGGCTGCGGCAGTCACAGGCAGTTCTGCGGCAGAAAATCCTCCCGTCCTGCGAGGACACAGCGCCCTGGTGTCAGCCACACACTGCCCCACAGCCACCCAGCTGAGGGACTGACATACAGGGTGTGCACCCCAAAGGGCACGGCTTTGGCTCGTCAGGAAATGTTCATTTCCCAGTGTGCTCCATGCCAGCAAGGCCTGGCTCTTGCCTGGCATAGCAGGACTATCCCAGTGTCTGTCCAAACCCCAGAACACTGCTTTCCTGGCCCCAGCCAACTGGATTCAAAAGCTGTCAGTGTCTCAGTGAAACACAGTGAAGCAATTTCATATCTCATCGGTTACATCAAGAAACTCTTCAAGCAGCTGACACTCTAATAGATATAATACTTATTTAGCACTATTTTGACTGAGTGTGCCACTGTGAAGAAAATAAGTTGAATAAAGGTGGTCCCTTTAACTTAATCAGAGCAAAATACAGCACAATCACAGCAGCACTAATTGTTCTTTATTCTGACCTCTGTGTCTGTCCCACATCTGGACCTACAGTACACCACTCAAAGATAAAAGAACTTACTATAATTCATTACAATTCAGTGCATGTATTACAGAGGGCTGGATAAAGCTACATTCTGCTTTGGATCACAGCTGTACAATTCCTAAAGCAACCTCATCCATTTCACTGCAGCTTTTCCCAGCCTCATGGGAACTTTGTTCTCAGTCTATTATCTGATGGAAGGAAGAAAATTTCACTGCCACCAAATATAGGAACACCTTTCAACGCAAGGGAACTTATTTCCTCTGATCCCTGAAAAAAACTTGTTCCTAATCAGAGTGAGTGCAGCCCAGGATGTGTTTTCCACAGCAGACAAAACAGCAAAGGATCACAGGATGGTTTGGGTTGAAGGGACACTAAATCTTGTTCTAACCCCCCCTGCCATGGGTCACCAGGTTGCTCAGCTGGTAGCATGGGGGGGTCACTGCCTCTGACCTGTTGTGGAACCAAGGTTTGGTTCCTGTTTTAAAGCAAAGCCAGTCCTGTCCACAATGCAACAGGTACAAAATCAGCATCAGGGGATCACCAAGCCACGTCAGCTCGGTGTCACTGCTGCATTTCATCAAGGCTTTGAATGGACTAGAATATTCCTTGCTATTGTAAAAATAATTATCATTATTTCTTGTGCCTAACAAGCAAAGCTGAAGACTACACAAAATTATGGGAAAGTAGAAAGCATGCCAGGTTAACAAGGATCTGAATGGCTTTTGCCCACTGCAGGGCATATATTACCCTACAAGCTTTGTTCAGCACTGTATCAAACCAAGGTAAGCATTCTGTCCTAGTGGCTGCATTGCCACTTTAGCTGTGGGAGGAGGGATAAACTTTATCTCCTTACTCAGCAGCCTGAGTAAATCACAAGGAAGAATGGCAGTAGCCCATTTCCTTAGCCATGGCTTTGGCCAGGCCCAGCTGCACATCAAAAGCCACCTTAGCCCAGCAGCTCTGCCAGGATGACCTCCTGATGCTCCAGGCTGTGACAGGAGCCCAGGGAACCTCGACCATGGCAGGTGGTCTCCTCTTCTCTGCAGAGTAACAATGGCTAACTACAGCCCCTCTGCTTAAATGCAATTCAGTTTCTCGGCTTTCAAGATCAGTTTTCAAAGTTCCCCTTTTAGCTGGTGACACTGCTGGTCATTCTGTGCTTCCCTGAGCGTGTTCCACGTTGCCTTTACTCTCCATATTTCAGAGCACTGAAAATACCTGCTGATTTGGCCAGAGAACTTTTGATAATTATAGCACACTGCTGCTCTGTTTCGTCTCTAAGCATCTGTGTTTTGTGTACAAACTCATGAGCTCTACACCTTTCAAAAAACATTTTTACCCCTGTACTGCAGTGGCACAAAGCCTTGTAAGTGACACTACCCCATGTGCATCTCTGCAGCTCAGCAGTAGCCCTGAGAAATACACAGAAAATTGAGAAATATGTATAGAAAACCTTATTTTCTTTAGGTGAGTAATAACATACAGCTTCTTATTACTACCTCTTCCCTCCCATCTTCCTCAATGAATCAGTTCTACATTCTCCAAAAGCATCAGAGGTATGAAGATAAAATTGTTCTTATCCAAGGGAAAACTGACACACAGGAGAATCGCTGCTAGGGGTGGTTCAGGTTTTCACAGAGCCCCAAAGCCAGTTTGGAAAGAAATCAGACCCTGCAAAAACCAAACCACCAAATGGTTCTCATCCTCAGGAACTCACAGCAGCCTGGCAGACCCCCCTGCTCCCAGACCTTTCTAACACAGGGGAGGGAGGGTTGTCTTAACCAGAAGACAAACAAAGCCCAGTCATAGCCAGACTGCACAGCCAGGCTTTGCTTTTCTCAGGAGAGCACAATAGCTTCCCACCCCAAATTCTGCCAGCCTGAAATCTGATGGTCTGCTAAACCCACAGCAGTTCAGAAAGATGCCTGTACAAGACATGTCAAATATACTTAAGGAACAATGTTAATTTAGAGTTTTGAGAATTTATGATTTTCTAAACTTTATGTACATTTAGATGGACAAGAATGGTTCGAAGACACTGGGTCCAGTGAAACACTGAAATGGCCTGTGCTTCAATAATGACACTTTGCTTATTTATAGAAATGAAGCAATATAACTTCCTATATTCCTTAGGATTCCTGTTCACAAATAGCTTCATTAAGTAAGGTTAATGTATTTAATTTCCTTTGCACCAGATTGTAAGTTGAAATATTTTAAAGATGGTAACAATGTGTTTCAGCCAATGCACAGAATATATCTACCTGTCCTTTGCCAGAATAACTCTAGCAAAATAAAAGCCAGTTTCAGTTCAAAACTGACATGCTGATTTGCCTCCTGGATAAAACAAGTAAGTAGGATCATTGTAAAGTTTGGGTAAGTAGTATAAGGAATGGTTTAGTTACATTCTGCTCTTTTCCTCACTGTGAACTGACCAGGCTGCAAAAGATCAAACAGGGCCAGTTCTCCATGAACTGCATGAAAGGGAGAGATTTGAGAAGTAGTCTGGTGTATTGGAAGCTATCAGGATGTATAAAAACGTATTTCAATAAACACTGAGAGAAGACTTTACATTCTGCCTCAAGTGTGATGTATAAGGAGCTCTTCCTGGTTTTCCCTGTTCTACAGACAAGAATTTGCTCTTGAAACAGGCACCTACTGGAAAGAAGTTAAATGCAAATGTTAATTCACAGATGGAAAAAGTGAAGTGAGGAAGACACATGGTAAGAGTCATAACAACAGTATCAGGCTCAGTTTAAACTATGTACTAGGTAATCATTTCTGTATTTTCACATACTACTAAGAACATTCAACATAAGAAATACATGCAATGAGAAATGGCAAATGAAACAAATAGCGAGCAATCTAAAATGTGAATACTAATAGTTATAATTCTGCAAAGGCAGAGCAGATGTCTTCACGTGTATTAAACTGCTTATTCTATTGACTGGAAATCCTTTCATAAGCTTGCCAGCTCCCCAAGATTACCATAAAAGCTTGATATATATTCAGTAAAGTTGTACACTTCAGCTTCTGAAAGGAGGAGTTTTAGGGAGCTTGAGGCTACTTGAAGTAAAGAATACAGCAACTAACAAGAACATATTCCCTACTGAGCCCAAACCAGCAGTGTACTTTTTTAGGCTGTATTCACTCTGAAGTCTTAATTCTCCCTTCTGCCACACCACTGCAAAACAGAAAAGATGAGGATTTCAGCTTCTTGCAACTTCAAAACACCTCCTTTTCCTTTTGTTCCCCCTCAAACCCTCTCACACTCCTCTGGCTCCCAAGCACTGAGATATGGAGGCCAATTCCCATGCTCCATCTTCAGCTTCTCACAGAGGCCAAAACCTAATTTTACTTGAACTCTGTATATAGGCCTACAGTGCTCTGCTGTGCCTTTGGACAGCATTACCCATACTATGAACAAATCAGGTCAGTGACCATAAAAGACCAACCACTTCTCAGGTTAGGGTGTTTCTAAAATTCTTCTGATTTCAAAGAGAGCATTCAATCCTCTGGTAGCTAGTGAAAATCAAGAAAGCAGAGCTAAATGTTCTTCTAACGTGCTCACCATATGAAGAAGAAAACAGAAAAAGGTAATTTTCGGGGCAGGGGGAACCTGCAACAAAAAAACCCTACCCTGATCTAAATGCTAACTCTTTAAGGTACATCCACTGATACCAGACCTGGCTTCTCCAAACAAGCAGAGAGAACCGCACTGCTCAAGTGGGAGACCCGCCAACAGTGCCCAGGAAAAAGCTGGCCTTCAGCCTTCTTCACTTTGAGGAAATGAAGTGCCTGTTGCTGGCTCTTCTGACCTTTGACTCGTGCTCAGAACTCTCTTCTCACCCAGCTAATTCAAATGTATTCCAAGCAAAGGGAAACAGCCAACAGGACGTGGGCTGACCTCAGTGCTGAGAGATGCATATTCAGGGGGAAGGGAAATGAAAATCAGTTCTCAGCACTTCCAGTAAGTGTGCTGGACCCTGCATGCTGTGTTAAAGGGTAATGAGAGACCCTCCTCAAGGCACTCTGAAATGATCTGGGTGACGTGGCAGAAGCTCAGCAGGGTTAGCCATCACTCAGTTACGTGTGTGCTGTGCAAATGAAGGAAATAAATGCCTTCCCAGGAGAGTATCCCCAGCCCAGCCTCAGTGCCCACAGCACCGGTCACCTTCTGCCCCAGTGCCCTGGGCTTGGGCTAACGTTTCTGCCAACAGCAGCACTGCACCACCATACCTTCTGACACCAGCCCAGAGAAGTAAGGGACTGCTGAGCCCCAGGCCAGCTGGATCTCACCTTGCAGGAGCAAACGGAGCATCTGTCCTCTCTCAGGGTCCACACCTGCCCGTTCCGCTTGAGGCCACCTTCGTGGGGACAGTCTCCAGTGCAGGAGGGCCCGGACGGACAGAGGCAGTCAAAGCCTCCTGCCAGGTTCACACAGGCTGAATCGTTCCAACACGTGTGGATCTTTAAGGCACACTCATCGATATCTGCAAAACAGCAGGTTGATAAAAGCTTTGGGCACACCTTCCATGGGGCGAGTTTCATTTCTGCATTCAGCAGTCATTGCTCATTCTGCCCTGCTGGTGGTGCATTCCTCTCTGTATCTTCCATATTTACTTGCTAGACTTTAGGCAGTGATGGTTTTTAGGCTATCCCTCAGCATTCATTTTTGTTCCACAGAAAGATCTCCACCAGGCTGAACTGTGAATGCTGAGTCTGAGGTACCTCAGTGGAACCACAGCTCAGTGACAAACCTGAGCCTTCAGATAAGGGTGCACACTCATTTCCCAGTGACTGGAAACCAGCGAGCACAGGGACTTGCTGTTAACTAGACCACCCTCTCTTCTGGCTTTTACATCCAAATAGGAGTGCATCATGCTTCATCATTTCCTAGCACAAGCAACATTCCCCATACTGAAAGCAGTCAGTTGCTTCCTTTTCCCTGCTGGAAGGTATAAGTGAATTGAAAAAAAAAGGGAAATAAAAAACCCCTCAGAGGCACCTGATACCCACACACACATGCAAAGAAAATGTCTTAAAGGTATGCAGTATGATTTAGCAATGACACAAAGAATAAGTGACAAGAGAAAATCATTACACACCAGAGAAAAGTGAATTACAGAATCCCATTAAATTTGCTTTTGGAGGGTAAAATATAATTATGCAATATGAATTTATCTAGGGAGTTCATGCAGTGTTCTTTTTCTTGCAATGGAAGCTATTAGATTTTTAAGCACATTGTTAAAAATTGGTGTTTCTTTCGGACAATAACTTTGGACTTTTCTTAAACAATATATTGACAAATTGTCCAGATGAAACACCAGCAAACTGGTGGGTCTCTTTTTATCCAACATGAACAAAAAAACTCTAATCAACAATGGAAGGAGGAGTGGAAAAGAAAATCCTTCAGAAGCATGTGATGATTTCTGCTGTGTTATTTCCAGAGTAGCATTAAATGAATTCAGAAATTACAAGGAAGAACCACCATGCTTATCACATGAAATGACCTTAGTGCTAGGATGACATTTTAACTGCACAGTATTACCCAACAGTACTTTTAACTTTTCTCCAAATCAACAAAGTCCAAAGAATTTACAAACAAAAGTTACCTAAAGTCTAATTTAGGTGGGATGTGACGTCCAGTGGCTTTACTTTTTGGACAAGTGCCACAAGTTCATGAATTATCACCTCAAAATGTCCTATGTTAAAAAGACTAAGAATTCTCTCATTCTGTGGAAGGAAACTCTTTATAACAATCAAATCACTAAATTCAGTCTGGCCTGGATAGTACAACTCCTGATTTCAATTCATAAATACTTCAGAAACAAGTGGAAAAGTGGTCATGCCCCTGGATTTGAATTAATGTGAGAATCAGTCTGCACAACCAAGCCAAAGCTTTGGGCTGCCAGAAAAGGACTGTTCTTGTTGTGCCCACAGATCCAAAGGGAAGCTGGAGGCAATCTCACTGCCCTCACAGGGCACCACTCCTGGGCTCAGCTGTGGGCCAGTCCTTTGCCAGAAATGACCCCAGTGGCCTGACAGCATCATCCAATTGCTCATCACTCAGACTTGCCTAAAAATGGTGCATTTTGCTGTCCTGAAAGTCTTAATTGCCAGAACAGAACATTATTGCTCTAGTGCACAACTTAGCCATAAGTGAGAACTTGAAACGTTCACTGCTGGTGGTGAAAAAGGTGCAGCACTAAGAGAAATTTAAACTTGTAGCTCATTGTTTAACCAGTGCCAGAGTACTGCAGGAAGTAAGAAGCATGAAGACTGACATGAAGAGAACTATGAATGAACTGGTATCAAATGATTTATATCCAAATAGCTACTGTAAAACTTAAAACGTTCTTAAAGAGATCCCATTTTTCCTTTCAATAGATTTTGACTTGGATTTTTTGTTGAAAACAAAGGTATAAATGAAGCATTCACTTTGCCTTTGGTGGTTTCAAGAAGCATCATCAATGTTGTCTTCCCTAGCACATGAAGAGCTCCTTGACTATAATCTGTATGGGATGTAGTAGAATAACAGTGCAGATTAGAAGGGGAGCTTTCACAGTTCCAAACTAAAAGGATTTCACAGATGAATATTAAGCCATATTGCCTAAAGAGTTGCATTAATTGCTTTACTTATGACACTGAAATCTAATTCTGTTTCTGTGTAATTTAACAGATTTATGGAAAGCCAGATGTTAGCAATTATAGAAACTAACATTATTCATGTTCTCAGTAGTGCAGACCTGCTCACACAAAGCCAACTTAATCTCCTGTGCATATGCAGAAGGGAAGAACCCCCTATTTATGTAGCTCTGCTGCTGTTCTCCATTTAGCACACATCAAAAGGGTGTCCCCAGTATGGGCAGCCCAAACTGGTAAATGGGAGATTCTTGACAAAGAATCAAGCAAAGCATGAACATTAATTCCTAATTGCTACGCAGCTTTTTGGTTCTTTATGTAAATAATAGTTTGTTATTTTTTATGGCCTTTATTATTTAGAAGTTTTAGTCATTAATTGGATATAAAAGGTTTGGGCACTGCACTCATTTTCAGCTGAAATTTTAACAGAACTCATTTTCTGGGAATATCCCTTTGGCAGTTTTTTTTTGTCATCGTTGATTGCATTTCCTAAAGTCAGAACAAACAAACAATGTTCTCAGTATCTTGAGGGGAAGGAAGTTATAAGCATAACATGTTTTTGTCCCTGTCACTCCTTCAGCCCTAAACCAGATTGGGAGGGTGGGGAAGGAAAAAAATCCCAGCCAAATGCTCCCACATTGAGCTCTCAGGTACAGAAAGTATTTCATTTTAATGAAGATCAAATGGCCGTATCAGTGTGGGACCAGCACGTAGATGGCTCTGCAAAGTATGAAAGAAAATACTTGTATTNAAATTAATATAAATATTAATTTTTAGTTAATAAATCAACTCTTGAAGAACACTGGAGATAGCAAGGAGGCTCTGTATTCTTTCCCTGTATATAAAAGACAAGAAAAAAACCACCTGTCTTTACGTTTGGAGGGATTAATTCTTTCATGTATCCTGCCAACCTATGGAAATAATCTGATTTTTCACACAAACAGGATTGTGCACTTTTAGTCATTATACTGAAGTTCTTTGTGGCAAAAACTACTAATTAACCCCAAACAGAAGGGGCAGGGCTTTCCTTGCCCTCTCCAGGCAGTTCCTTTCAAAGAGGTGAGGACACAGAGGAAACACCTGTACTGAGCAGAGAC
>VWYN01009508.1:37915-167081 GCA_013400075.1 Hippolais icterina
TTTTTTTTGTCATCGTTGATTGCATTTCCTAAAGTCAGAACAAACAAACAATGTTCTCAGTAACTTGAGGGGAAGGAAGTTATAAGCATAACATGTTTTTGTCCCTGTCACTCCTTCAGCCCTAAACCAGATTGGGAGGGTGGGGAAGGAAAAAAATCCCAGCCAAATGCTCCCACATTGAGCTCTCAGGTACAGAAAGTATTTCATTTTAATGAAGATCAAATGGCCGTATCAGTGTGGGACCAGCACGTAGATGGCTCTGCAAAGTATGAAAGAAAATACTTGTATTTAGTGTGAAATTTCTCTTCAACTACCCGAATCCATGTGTAACTTAGGTGTTGAAAAATTAGCTTAGTTCAGTTGTCTAAAGCAGTAATTTAGTGAATGTGAAAACTATGACGAGATTTTTGCATTTAGCTTATTTTTGTAGTATTCAAATCCTTGCTGAGCTCAAATTCTCCACGTCCTGTCAGGTTTCATTTGCTTTCCCACACCTGTTCTCAGAAGATGCAGGCCCAAAACTGGAACATGTAAAGATGGGCAAGGCAAAATTGCCCACAGATCTCATTTCCCATTACAACAACACAAAGTAGGAAGGAGATAAAATATTAATTTATAAAATTATTATTTATAAATTAATATAAATATTAATTTTTAGTTAATAAATCAACTCTTGAAGAACACTGGAGATAGCAAGGAGGCTCTGTATTCTTTCCCTGTATATAAAAGACAAGAAAAAAACCACCTGTCTTTACGTTTGGAGGGATTAATTCTTTCATGTATCCTGCCAACCTATGGAAATAATCTGATTTTTCACACAAACAGGATTGTGCACTTTTAGTCATTATACTGAAGTTCTTTGTGGCAAAAACTACTAATTAACCCCAAACAGAAGGGGCAGGGCTTTCCTTGCCCTCTCCAGGCAGTTCCTTTCAAAGAGGTGAGGACACAGAGGAAACACCTGTACTGAGCAGAGACTTGCTTGTACTGCTAAAATAGAAAATACAAAAATTGCGTAAAGCTAAAAAGCTTCCCACAATTTTCTATCAACAGCACAGCCAGCAGCAAAGGGACTTTGCTGACCCTCACACGACTGATCAGAATCTTCAGCCTCTGCAGTCAGTGCTCCCATAAACAAACGCACAGCCACAAGGACCTGAGCACACACACTTCAGCAACCAAGTCACGTTTGGTGGCTGAAAAAAGAAAGAAAACAAACCAGCCAAGATGTGCTCATTTCCAATGTACTCCCAGAGCACATGGACAGCACAGTAATGTGGGCAGACAAGAAAACAGAATCGAAATGGGAGCAAATAATCCCCTGAGACGCAGTTTCCTTTTCCATCCTTTTGGGCTGTAATGAGAAGTAATTTGCCTCAGATATTATGAGAGGTCCCACGGCCACTGCATTTGAATCAGGTAGGAGACAAGCATGACTGTACATATCAACACAAGTTCATTAACTTGGTTTCACTGAAATTTTACATCAATCCCTAGCTACTTCATTTCTTAGTTTTCATGGCTATTCAGGTTTTAATTGTAAGGCTTTTCCACGGCACCTAAATAAATGTGTGCGAGCAAGCCATGCGGCGTGGTGCTCTGTATTATCATGGTAAGCTGCTGCAGAAGAAAGAACCCTGCTAACGTGCTAATTTTAACTGTTATGGTACATTAAACCATTACAGTAGATTGTTAACGTGACAAATGTGTGCTGGGCTCCCAAACCAATGTATGTACAAGTTAACTAAACACTGCTTTGACAAATCATTTTTCACAGGCAACTTGTCACTTAATGATTTTTGCCTTCTTTCTAAATCAAAGTTATTTGGAGTTGTCTTTGAAAAAAATATCACCAAACAGATTCATTTTTAGCTAGAAAATATTTTATGATAGTACTTTTATTCTATAGAGACATAAGGGTCTATTTAAGAACAGTGCACGGTAGATTAGATTCTGAATAAAGAATTTACTAAAGCTTTCTAAAAATACAGAAATGACTAAACACAATTACCTTGAAGACATGTAACTCAACTTTCTGTCGGAATACAAAAATTAGAATTGACTAGATGGTAAGTAACATAACCTTTGTTTTACAGGATAAAATCCACTGACACCAACTCTGATACTGTGAGCTTTAAGAAATTCCATGAGCAGAACAGAAGAAAGCTGCAAAATAGCAGATTTTAGTTGGTCTTGGATACTCTGTACCACATGCAAACCTCTCTGCCTACACTGTATTTCCCTACCAACAGACAGGAAAGTAATTCTCAGGCATATGGGAAGATTTTTGAAGGACAGGCATTCCTCTTGTGTGATACAGAAAGGGGGAAAAATAAACAAAATGTAACCTCCTTTGCTTTTACTCTCCAATCTAGATTAGAGACACCACTGCAGCATCCCACGGAATATATGAAAGCCTCAGGAACAGATTTAAAGTCCACTCAGATTTGACCTGCAAGCACTGCTGCACCCAACTCCTGTGGGGGACTAATACCTGTGGAGTTTTCTTTCAGGAGCTCTTGATTCCTTCCTTTTTCCAGCTCTCATTTCCCCAAACCAGCAACTCTAATCCTGCAGTGAGGTCTGGTGAATCCTATGAAATAAATGGCGAATCCTATGGGGATTTGGTGGGAGGAGGATCCATGTTAAGCTTCCCTACAAAATTTTTAGTGATTCTTAAAGCAAAACAAAACAAAACAACCTGACAGGCACTGCTGCCTTGGCTGTTGTTCCTTCTGTGCATGCAAGTCCCAGTGTAGGGACCAAAAACCACAGATCATTATGAAAAAACCCAGGATCAGTAAATCTGCATTCCAGGGTCTGCACAGCGCTCCACAGAAGCATCACACCTGGAGATGGAGATTGAAAAATAGAATTTGCTTTGTATTTTTGGGAGTTGTTTTAGTTTTTGTTTTTGTTTTTATCAAGATAGTCATAAACACTGTATGACGACAGCTCATTGTTCCGTATGAAGTATTATTGTTTCTTTACCTCAGATTGCAGCAAAGCTCCTATTACAAATTTTAAAACAAACCAACCAAACAAACAACACAGCAGCTGTAGCCTACAGGTTTTAATTGCCAAGCAAACTGTGGTAGCAACTTCGTACAGCAATTGTCTTCTGTCTGCAAGCAGTATTCTTAATAACACATTGTGAAAGACCAGGGGCTCATAAAAACACTACTGTGGGAAATCAAATTACATTCCCTTAATTTGAGCCTGCTCACCATCACTATATGAAGCTGACATGCCTGATAAAAGCTGTCTTTCCTTGATATTTTGAGCAATAAAAAGACTTTCCCAGTCTTGCAGGGGCCTGGCTAAGCCACACATTCTCCTTACCCAAGCTCTGGTGCAATATTCTGGTGACCTTCCCTGCCACATCTGCTGATTTACACAAGTGTCCCTCACCAGGTGACAAACGTCACTGTTTTCCCTTTGCCAGTGAGAATTCAGCTTTCAGAGGCACTGAGGTGCCCCACTTCCCAAATAGATGCTATTTTTCTCAATGTTTTGCAAGCATTGCAGAGAGAGTGCCAGCAATGACTCAGCTCCATAACACCTACATAAAAGTGGAGGGGAAAAGGGTTAATCAATATGGACATAATTGTGTCCAACAAAAGCAACTGGCTGCCTGGGCTTTGGGCAATCTGTCAGAGATGAGTACTCCCTCTCGCTGTCTTGTGATCTTCTTTCCTTTATTATTATTAGCACTAGTAGTATTTATTGTTTTTATTTCGTAGGAAAGGGTTTAATCTTATTTTACTTATGTTTTTAGCCTATTTACTGTTCTCCAAGTTTGTCCTTCAGGGAGGAAGAAGAAATGTTTCAAAACACACTGAAAGACAATGGCTCATACCCACCTGATGCACACAAATTCAGTACACAATACACCAGGAAAAAATACTGTTGCTAAGCAAATAAACCCTCTTTTATCTGAAACAGAGTGAGAGACACCGGTTCTGACTCTAAATGCTCCACCATGCCAACGAGCTCTGTAATGTGACATATTAGCCAGAACGTGCAGTGCTCTCTCCCTGTTGTTTTACCCAGTTCTTGGTCACATTTTAAAATAAATATCATGGTTTGAAATTTGTCAATATGGGTTAGCAGAGCCTTCCAATTAATTTTAAAATATTTTATTTCATTGTACTGGTGAAGCAAACTGGTTTATTTCTCTTCCTCACCGGTACCCTGCAGCAGATGGTTGAGAGGAGCCATTTCATTAAAATAACCCCACTAATTTCACATTCTGTTTACAACTTGCATATGGCAAGATGAGCACCTCACCTCACAGACCTCCAGCATGCTGTGCAGGTCAAAACGAGGGCAGTGTGTTCTCATGGGATCTTATTCCTCCAGCCTCCACCAGAGCACAGAACACCTGGGGCTGCTTTGTGCAGCGCCCAGCCAATACTGACCCTGCCAGCAGCTGAGCCTACCTGGGCTCACCCACAGCCTTGTCTGTGTGTCTGTCTTCTCCTGACATCAGCTTGGCTCCTGGGCCTCTGCTCCCCAAATCAGCTGCAGGAGGTTGGGAGGGATGGGGCTCCCCCGGTAAGCCCCAGAAAAAAAAAAAAAAAAAAAAAGCCTCTTACCCCCACTTGCCTCAGGGCTTTCTGAAGGTTATGTCATGTTGCTCTGACTTCTCATAAAGAAGGTATTTCCAACATTGCTTCATTCATCACTCATCTTAATACATTCAGATAAAGCAGAGGAGAACTCTTAACATTTGAGAATTCATTTAGAAATACATGACTTTCATCTATTTCATCTATGGAATCATGGGGTGCTGTTAAATTTGCCATTTTTTACACAGCCACCCTCTGAAGAAGTTCACTGCTGTGATTTTCTTGAGCTCCCCATCAGCTCAGGACAATGTGTAACAAGCTAACTTAGCTGGACAATCTACAAAATATTGCTTTGAAAATCATCATCATTCCTCTGCATTTTTAAATTATGATACTACCTTATCCCAAGGACTTCTAATAGCCAGAATTCATAACACATGGGAATGTTTCTTACAAGTAAATTTACATAATTTTGTTACAAACTGTTATTTTAATTGTGAACTTTAAAATCATAGAAAACACCCTACGAAATTTTGGACATGAAGAATGAAATTTAAAGCATTAAAAAAAACCCCAAAAACACAAAAGGAGAAGAGCTTTTATAGAAAACTCATGTAACAGAGCAGAGATGAATTAACTGAAATGCCAAAGAAAGGACATAACACCGTGAGCCAGCTGATCTGTATCTCTACAGAAGTTCAAACGGGATCCCTTCTGAGGAGTTTTAAACTCACCTGATAAAATACCACAGAGAAATCACGTATAAGGCAAATAACTTCAAAGGAGAATGAACTGTAAGGCAGGGTTAAGGTGGAATTACCATCTTCCCCACAGTTTTACTGTTGCTCACTTGCTGTAGGGGCACCCAGAGTCCTACAGCCAGTGAGGGCAAGGAGCCAGCATTAACTAACTCCTGGAGCCTCGTCCTTTGTCCTCCCACAGAAACAACTGACACACTCCTTTGCACCCATTAAAAACCCCTCCCTGCTCATGCCCTTGGGACCTTATCCTGCAAAGAAGATGCACAGAGAATCTGCAGTGCATTGAGGATTTGATGTTATTTGCCTAATCCTAAAAACTAAACGATGAAGATGCTGAACAATGGAAAACAAGCAAACCGAGGCAGCACAGACATGCCACAGGTGTGTTCTTCTACAAAACCTGGAACTGGAGAACCCCCTCCTCCCCTTTCGTGGCCAAGGATGCTCCCCTGCAAGCCCCCTTCACGTCAGGCTGCAGAGCCACAGGGCTCTAAGAGAGCAGTGCAGTAGGTCACGCCCTGGGACAGACAGACAGACACCCTCGGTGCCCCCCATCCTGCCCTGAGAGGCACTTGGGAACGCCATGCACAAGGGAGGGAGGGTAAAAACAAGGAAAAGGCTCTGCTGATGATTGCTTACCAACACAGGACTCCCCGGAAGGAGAGTAGCTTCCATTGTCATGGAAACCGCTTCTGCACTCACAGTGGTACCACCCTGGGAGGTTAACACAGCGTGAATGGTTGTGACACTCAATGATCCCCTCTGCACACTCATCAATATCTGCCTCAGAGAAAAACACAAGCCAGCCAGGAAATTAATTTCCTTTGACACCAATACTGGAAGGTTTTTTTGATTTTTTTTTTTTTTAATCTTATTGGTTTGGAGTTTTTTTTAAAGATTTCCTTTAATAGACGGATCAAGGTTTATTACAGTTCCAAACAACAGACATTTAAAGCATGAGTCACGTAACAACAATAAAAAAATAACAGTAATACATCATGTAATCTGTAACAGACAAGACATTCTTTTACACCATGATTTGCTGAAAAATGCAAACCAAACATGCAGATTTTTTTTGTCCCTTGCTCAGTTTTTGGTTTGTGCTGGGGCTTTTTGTTTGCTTTTTGAACTCAGAAATTACATTACAATTAAAAGGTTGCAGAACAGGTTGTCCACTGAAAAGGCAGTTTCAGCAATATTCCTGCTTTACAAACTGCATGTGCCAGGACACCTTGGAAAGAAAAAGCATTTTCTTCAGGATCTGTGTTTCCAGCGTTCAGCTGCGATCCTGGCAGCTCTCTGGAACTGGAGGTGCTCAGAACACTTCACAAACACTGCTTAATCCCTTTTGTTTATATGATCCAAATAAATACCTGCTACAAGTGTAACAGCGTGCGACAAACAGAAAAAGCAGTCCACGTTTCAGCTGCAATAAAACGTTCAGCTGGAAAAGAGTGAGGCAAACGACAGCAAGTCTGCAGCAATGGAAGGATACAACACGACGAATGCCCTGCTGAGTTCCAATAAATGTGCTGCTTTTAGAGAGGGGTTTCTCAAATGTCTGTACCATGTTTAATAGAGACTTTGTAATTGCCAGTAACCTTGGCTAATCATGGCTGGCACCTGGCTGCTTCTCCCCTTTGAGCATTTTTCAGCACATTTTGTAGGGGTGTAATTAAAATTAGCAAATTAATTATATGTTAACCTTGTGGTAATTTAAGAAGCCATTATATTTGCATTCCTCTATTCAGCTCAAGCTTTTTTTTTTTTTTTTTTTAAATTTTGGACAGTTTTCAGCTGGGTAGCTTATCAATTAAAACGAGACTGAAATTATTCCCAAATAATTCATACTTTCACCCACTGAGATTTTTTTCTTGGCACAGTTAAAATGTGCCTAAAATTGTGCACACCAAACCAAAAAACCTTGGTGAAAATAGGTTTGGAAACCACATTTATCTCCACAAGCATCAAAGGACAAATGGCTCATGGTCCTGACGCAAGACTGAGTTAAGGTGATTAACTAACCACGGAATGTAGATTTATCTCAGTTTCCAAAATACATACACCAATACGGTTTCATGGACTGCACTGGAGTCATGTTGATGTACGTGGAAATCGATTTGAATGAGGTATCCTTCAACACAATCCCATTTTCTTACATCTTACAAGCAATACCACAGAGAAGTTCGATTTTTCCTCATTTCAGTAACTGTATTTATTCTTGCTGAAATATGACTGAAAAACCTGAAAAATGCCGTTTCCCAAGACTGGCGTTCACCCTCGCTCAAGCATGAACCAAGTTATCTACATAACAGGATCATAAACACTATTTATTTCTAGTTTCATTCAGCTCCCACCTAACAATAAAGTCAATTTTTAAATGCTTTAAGATCTGTCACTCCTGCCACCTCTTCTGTACTTTGTACTTTGTGGAAGCTAATTTTAGTGTTAAAACACTGCACGAATCTAGCTGTCCATCAGCGGTGAGTGCTGCTTGCAAACTCAGACACTTTCAATTCATTACAGCAAATGGAATTTATAACCACGATCTCTTCACATGTCATGGCTGATAAACCAGGTTTAATCCTATTTGGAAAGTGAATGACTTTGCTACTGCAGGTCAATTGCAAAGGAATTCTTCTTCTTACTTTCCTTTCTTTCCCAGTGCTGGACTGGAGAATGTTTCTGTTTAAAGACTGCTTCCTTGTGTCAGTCCTCTACTGGACTTCTGTCTGTTCAATTTTACATTTTTCATTTACAAAATCAACAGAGTGTTCCTAAAGTTCATCTCTAAACTTAGCCCTTTCAAAAGTCTATGACTGAGGCTCACGGCAAGGGACACTTACTGACTAGCAGGCCACTTCTGAGAAAGCCTGCCAGGATAGCAGAGCTAAGCAGCACTTTACTCAGTGGCAGGAGAGCCATCATCATCTACATTATGCCAAAAAGTGAAATAATACACAGACCTCTTCCAGGACTAGATGACTTTACTGTGGCAGTACCATACCTGTTCCAGCTTTTGTTCCCTGATGTCTAGGGAGACACTAACCAACTTCTCCAACCAGCAGGGCTAGGAAAAAAAGACTTGCTTTCAGTTTTACACGTTCCTCCTTTACTTCCTCCATCTCCTGAAACCACTGGAGCTACGCCAGCACCGTCCTACCCATGCTGGGGGCAGTGGGCAAAGGACAAGAGAAGCTATGGGGGCTTTTGGGGAAAATCTGCCATGGCACCCCTGGTGTGGAAGCAACGAGTAAAAAACTCTTCAAGCTCTACCTCCTACCACCACCTCTGCTCTTCAGGCTAAGCTCAGCCTCCTCCTGCACACAGGTGCTGGGAGGATGGTGCAGGAAGGAGAATGGGATGCAATTTTGCCCCTGCTTCTGCAGCAGGTGAGGGCTCCTTTGGCAGCACAGCAGCAGCAGCACGGGATGTGAGGTGCATGAGTGGTATTGACAAGGAAAACATCTAATGGCATCTCCCTTTACCTAACACCTTGCTGTTCCTGGAAATGGTGCACATAAACACCAAAAGGGCTGGAAACACCATGAGGAGCTCTGTAAGCTTCTCTTATGGTCCTGTGTGTTGTTTGTAGCACGTGTATAAACACAGGGAACAGGAAAATATGGTGGGTGTTTTAGAAATTGAGGTTTAGGATGCTCAGAGCACCAAGAGGGAAAAGTTAAATAACAGCTTTCTAAAATGGTGTGTCATATACCATGACACTACTTAGTTCATTTAATAGACCATTTCCAGCTAGACATTCTATGTCTTTTCAAAACACTTTTTTTGAGCATTTCTTCTGCACAGAAAAATGTTGATGTACATAAGAGGCAGTTCAGGGAATTAGAATCAATTCACTTCTCTTCATCATTGTTTTTCCATCCTTAGGTTCTAGCACCCAATTTGCATACTTGCCTCAGGATAAAAGTCTTTCTGTCCAAGTCTGGTTTGGAATTTGAGTTAGATACACAATATTTTTGTGTGTTTTGTGTGTGCAGATGCTCACCAGAAGGTCCTGTATGTACTTTCTTCCTAAAGTCATGTTAAGCTGAAATGAAAGTGTACAATTCTCACCTGTGAGTGAAAACAGTGTAGAAATCCTGATCTTTTTCAGAGGTGCACATTAAAACCTGATCAGAAATTCTGTCACTTCGCACAGGCCAGCAGAAAGGATTGGTGGGCATCTTTTGGCTGTGTTCCCATGCTGTAGGTGCTGCCTGCCCTTGGTGCTCCTGGCAGCAGGACAGTTTGTATGGGCTTTCTGCATGTCCCTGTTAGCATCTAGATGGTCTAAAGCTCAGTGCTATGAGAAACTGCCAATTTAATGTCTCCTTGGGAAGTGAAAAGTTTCAGTGATGCCTTGAGTTTGAGCTTTCCTGTATTTCAGGCTCTGTGCTGCCCAGGGGTGCAGCTCTGAGCTCACAGTCAGTGTCACTCAGCTCTCTGCACACAGCAGGGACACAAAACAAATCCTTGTCCTGCTGCACACCAAGGACAACTTTCAGCCCAACAGCACAAACAAGGGTGGGCTGGAGGGAGGAACAAGAAGGATGGGAGCTCACAGCCTGGAGCTGGGATTGGACAATTAAACCCCAATGTGCAAATGGACCCAAACTTATAAAAGTGTGAGACCTTGTGACTGTCCAGCCATTTTTGTGACCATTTTGGGTCCACCTTGGGTGTAGTCCTGGTCAGGCCCTGTCCTGCCCAAGGTGTACCCTAAAGGCCTTTCAATAAATCCCTACTTTATTCTCCAGCTCTGTCCAGTCTCTGTTCCAGGTCAGCCTTCCCAAGGCATCATCATAATCTGAATTTCCCTCTGCAGGCCCTGGCTAAATATCTGTGCTACCTTTGCATTAAGGGCAGTGTTTTCCATTTCTTGTTCTAATGCAATGTAAGACATGGCTGCTCTTCCCACCATGACACTGTTTTTGTAGGGTTTTTTCATTCTAGCCTTGTTATAATGTCCATGTAAAAGGAGATCTCATATAAACCATCCTGATGCCTGCTTTTACCCCACTCAGTCATTTCCCTGCCATTAGCAGAGAACTGTTAATGGGTCTGGCAACGCTCCACTGTAGTGGCTTTGCAAATGCTCATAAATGGCACAGTTTTGTATTGAGGAATAAAGGCACCAGTTGGTTTCCTATAAGGTCTTGCAGGATATTAATCCTGTCCTTTAAGGACAGCTCTGTAATTTTTACTTTTAGCAGCTTCTTGCATTATTCATAAAGGTATTTATGCAGACAAGATAAACAGCATAATTTATCTCAAAATAAAACACAATGGCTTCAGAACCCTGTGAAAAAAGTAAAATTAAAATAATTCAGTCTTTTCCAATGCTCCATCACATTTAAGTCACTGTGTGATAATACTAAAAGGAAAACTGTTCAGTGCCACAGAACAGCTAGCAATCTACAGTCTCAATGAGACAGAAGAGTTTTATTGTAAAAGTGTCTATTCATCAAACCATTATTGTATCCTTTTCTGTGCAAAAAATAGACATTCCTTATCTTTAGTTTCCACTGACTAGGAGACCTATAAGCAGGGAAAGCATGCACTAACAAGAAAGGATCACACAGGTCTCCAGCTCCCTGAATTGAAATTGTACCTTGAAAGCTGACTCCATTGCTTCCTGAGCATTTCAGCTTTGTTTTCCACATCACAGTATTTTTCTTCAACATAAAAACACCAGAAAAATGCACTCAGCCAACTCAGGCATTAGTTGTATTTAAAATACAGCCTCTTCTCATCTCCTACTCCAGCCTAAGCCTCACTTGCAGAAGACAGAAGTAGCAAGAAAGGGATGGCCCTGACAGCGCTATGCAAACAGTGTCCCTGCTGCAAAAGATTCACTCGACTATTTCAAATAAACCCTGAAAGCAAAGTCAATTACTTTGGATGAGAACAGATGAAAAAAATCTCTTTCTCTCTAAAAAATCTCCAACAAACCTGCCTACCTCTACAGTTTTACATAAGCTCATATAAAGGCTGAATTTCATCCTTTATTATTAACCCTTATATTTTTATATCATTAAATCCCTACATTAGCTTTGACAGTTCACTACAAGAGGGGCCTGCCCGTGTTTTTAAATATATGCAATACAAAGCAGAAATACAGTGCCAGCAGCACCCTTAAAGTCTGCTAGATTTTTCCAGTCAAAGCAGGAGAGGCTGAAACTCTCTGACCTCGCCACAGCTTTGCAACCCAGTGTGCCTGGAAGACCAAGGATAATAGTGCAATTGAGCTGTTAACCACATGGTAACTCAGAGAACACAGGTAACTTTGTAATTAAGTTACATTTGAATAATGACTGGTGGCTGCTGCTCAGCCTCACGGGGCCACTTCATTCTGAAGGCAACAGAGCTCCTGAAATACCAGGAAGGGCAGGAAAGACATCTGTATGAGAACCAACTACTGGCATTTTTCATCATCAAGTTTTAGTTTCTCAATCATCAAAATAAAAATCATCCATTTTTAGTTTTAGATACTTAAAAAAGCTTTAAGTATCTCAGATACTTAATACTTATCTCAGATAAAGACTGCCCCCACCTCTGCCTGAAGCCAGCAGCAAGCTTTGGAATAACTGCTTAGGAAATTTTTCCATCACATTTAACCTCCTTTTTAATTACGTTCATTTTAACTCATTAGGAGATCCTGGGCAAACAATCAACACCAAATAACATATTCCTCTCTCTTCAGAAGTCGTGGCTGTTTCCACAGACTGATTTTAATTGCTTTATATTTATATTGGCCTTCCCAGTTCCTTCATGGGCAGGAATAGTTTTGCCTGTATAAATGGCTTTGGTCCATTTTCCTATTTTGAGGACACAGTGGTAAACCATAAAATTTTAAATTTGTTAAGACAGTGAATAAAACTCACATTCACAAATAATCCAACCCACAAAACCAGTTTAATAGTACTATATGGCTTTCAGGGATGAAATGTGTGCCCACCATCCTTTATAATTGAAGAACAGCTGTAATATGCTTTATTGCATAATTTTGGACTATTATAAAAGATTAAAAAAGTATAAAGATTTTTAATCATTTGAAACTCACATGCAAATTCAGAGTGATGATTTCACCAAGACTGGAATAAACCAATATCAGAATAATGACACTGACTAGTTGTACCAGCATTTTTTAAGATTAATTCTTTTAATATATCACATCTAATTTATTGAAATTCATTTTAGTACTTTATGTATTTATACACAGCAGAAGATGATATCTTTATGACTTTAGTGCATGTCTCTCTCATACCCTCATATTCATCAATTTTCATGCTAAATATGCAGCACACTTGGAGTATGCAACTGAAAGATCCTGGATCATTCAAAGAAATCCCACTTCACAAGACTGGAGTTGAAAGAATTTTTTCTTCCCATATCTAAAGACTGCTGGGTGATGTAGGACATAAAAACTGGCATGAGACCATTCAGTAGAAAGCCTGGCAGGGTACAGGACTATTTCATATTTAGCATTGCATTTGAGCTTTCATTGCAAGCAGGATTTTAATGATCACTGCACAAGCCAGAAACAGACTGTCCTCACAATTAGCAGGTTAAGTTTCAACCTGAGGCACAGGCTTTCTGTCAGATTTGAGGCCAATGGTCAATACATCTCTCAAACTACATTATCCTGAAAACAGCAGGGCTTCTAGCCCAGCATTTCATATATTCCAGCTCTTGGAACAACAGTGCCAATCAAGCACAGTGTTTGAAGATGGGCACGGGGAGCACACAGGTTAAAAGAACCTGTTTGCCAACTGCAGCCATTGCTGAATTAATGACACTGAACTCCAGGACAGAAATTCAGCTCCTTGTTAGCTAACTCCTTGTACCTGCTGGCAGTATCCCACAGCCCTCCAGGAATGGCCTTTCTATTTTTGACATTATGTTGTTCCTAAACATATCAGAGTACTTTGCCAGGACTCCAAATTTAGTATTTTTCTACCTATTTAGGAATAGTGAGTGGTCTTCATGCTACAGTTATCCATGTAAATCAATCTGGTAGCATTTCTGCAGAGAAACTGAACTGCAGACCACTAGTAAATCATAGATTTAATTTATATAACACATAATAATATATATTTCTTGGTAGAGAGATATAATGCGCAATTAACAGGCAAGATAAATAAGGCAGAGAGAAATACAAAGAACTTCCCAAAGTTGTCCAAAGCCAAGCTGTGAGAAACTTCTCAACTGTGTAATTCCAGTCCATTGTCCTGCCATTCTCTATTCCCTATAAAAATATTTTCAAGCAAGCAGGCAGAGGCAAGGCCAACCTTCATGATTCACGAGCACGAGCTTTATTTTTTAAGAATGTTAAGCATCTTCATCCAGGACTGCTAATTCAATTAAATTGTGATACTGGAGTTGTATCTGCATATATTATATTTAAGCAACTATTCAGAGTATTAGACATGCACACCAGAATAAAATGAAAACCAAGATCAATAGGAGAGGTCTGTTGTGTCAATGAACTTTAATCAACAGAGCCCTCAGCACACAGAAGTATTCTTCTACACAGCCAGGATTATACAGATTTTTAAAAAGAAAGTTCAAACCCTTTACTAAAGCAAACTACTTTCACACACACAGCTGCTTTAAGCCTATTGAAAGCAGAACTGCTGTAAATTCAGATTCATTGAATTTACAATGACTGGCAAAACCATACTAAGAACTTACTACAGATTGCACAATTACATTTCAGAAAATCTGAATGACAAAATACATTAAGTGTCTCACAAGAAGACTGATAAATCAATGAGAATAAACAGCACTTTTGGCAAGTGATTCTGGCATCCTGCCCAAAAGAGCTGCACGTTCTTTGCCAAGATCACAAAATTTAAGGATAATCACCTAGAGGGGACAGATGGTAAGACAAACCAGCTGATGGGTGCCAACCTGCTGGAATGCAGCTGGGCACAAAAGGAACTGAACCGGGGGTCCTGGGGGACACCAAGCTGAACAGGAACCACAAAGATGACTGTGCTGTGAAGAAGGTGCCTTCAGCTGCATTAAATAAATTATTTAATGCCAGCAGGGTGAGGGAGGGGATCCTTCCTGCTGCTCAGCTGCTGAGGCCACACCTCAAGTGCCAGACCCAGTTCTGACCTCCCCAGCACAAAAGAGAGATGGAACAGCAATGGAGAGACCAACCTGTGGGTTTGTTCTCCTCTTCTGTTAGAGCTGGGATTAAATGCTCTAGAGACATAGTTTCATGCTTGGACTCAGAGGTTTATTACTTCTTATCTATGTTACAGTCTCACAAGCTGTGAGTTCTAGCTAACAAAGTGAAACAAGACCTTTTAAGCACAAACTGTCCAATTAAGAAATGACACCTAAATCATTTATACTTTTAACCCAATAACCAACCACCCATGGCCCACAATGGGGACTTCTCTATCCAATTACAAAATACCACCCAGACCCACAAAGAAGAAGGTGAAAAAGAAGGACTGGCCTCTGCCCTAAAACCTCCATCTTGCTTTATATATATATTATTGTATTCTAAACCCTTAAACTCTTAAGTTTTGCACCCTGTGATCTCACACACTTCTATTCAAACTGCACCCCCACAATCCCAGTGCTGTCACTCAATTTTGGGAGCCTGTTCCACAGCCTCAGGTCAGTGCAGTGTTTGCTTGGGGGTCAGTGCCTGGCAGCACAGAAACCTGAAATTCTCAGTGCCCAGGGCTCCAACAAACCTTGGGACATGAGGATGAATAATAGACTGGAGCATCTCTGGCAGGAGGAAAGGCTGAGAGAGCTGGGCCTGGTTAGCCTGGAGAGGAGAAGGCTCAGAGGGGATCCCACAGACACACAGAAATAAATACCCAAAGGGAAGGTGCCCAGAGGATGGAGCCAGGCTCCCCTCAGCAGTGCCCAGTGACAGGACAGGGGCCCGTGGGCACAAACACAGCAGGAAACACTCCTGCAGGGTGGGGCTGCCCAGGGAGCCCGGGGGGTCTCCATCCCTGCAGATATTCAAGGACACGGTCCTGGGCAGCTGTAAGTGAACAGTGGGGCTGCACAAGGTGACTCCCAGAGGTCCCTCCCAGCCTCGGCCATTCTGCCAGAATCAGTCTCTGATTCTGCCTCAGAAGGAATGCTCACCTGAATGAAAACTGATCACCTACACTGGCTGCAGATTGTTTCATCAGAGCCACACAAGATGAATGAAACCTCTCATGAAGGAGAACACTGACAAACAGCATTCTCCACCCAACTCACCATGCAACCCAGTGCACAGCACAAAAGGAATCACGCAGGTGACACTGGCTCTGTGAATAAAAGCTTCATGGATGAGCCTCAGCATTATTACCCAGCGCCATCAGACTTCACACACAGTCTCTAGGTACAATGCATAAGTAATATATCACTCCATCTAGCACTTGAAATGCTGAGTTTCAACATCAAAGAGGGATAGAAATAGCCTATTATCTTATCTGGAACACCCCGTGACAGAGAATAGATGTTCCCTTCCATAAATTCTTCGGTGATTTGCCTCAACCAATTTTAGAGCAACTCACATGATGAGTCCTCCCCCACTTCATTGAGATGATATTGCAGCCCAACAGTCCACAGTGGCAGGAAGTTCTTGTGATTAGTTTGAGCCCTTCTACAAACGAGTATATCAAAACAGCACTTGTCAAAACAATTTCACTGCTGACGGGAGGCAGCAGCTGATGTGAAAATAATAAAGAGCACATTTTCCTCACTGTGGCTGGGGTGGCGAAGTGTCAGTCATACCCCTTAAAATTCCCTGCATACCATTGTGCCAAAGGGCACGAGGAGCAAATCCAAATTACAGGTCTAGATTATAATAGTGCGCACACCCTAGAGCACCCCTGAGAATTTAATAATAATGAGAAATATTCTCAATTAGTTTTTTTAAATCTTGAACTGATTAACAGCTTCAGAAAAGCATTTTCATTCATACAGTAATAAATTCTCCCAAGGAAGCAAATCCCCAAACAAGCAGTATAAAATGAGCTCTTGAAATCATAAGCAGAATAATGTAAAGCCCTCTGCATCCTTAATTAGGGATGAAAATGGTTCAGGAAGGGCTGATCAATACAGTGCAAATGATAAAAATGCATACTTTTGGAGAATGTGTCAACACAGTTCCAGAAAAAGATGAAATCTGTGGTGGGTCTTCCACACAGCACACTGAACTGCAACTGCTCTCACCAAGGGAAGATCCCCAGGCGCCTTGGAATACATGCATTTATTTCTGATAGTAAGAAGGGTGCATAAAAAGACCCTCTAATAGATACCAAATAACAGAAGCCTGGAAGGGCTGCTTAAGAGAAATCTTGCACCACTTTGCCTATCTCCATCGTGCAGGTAAAAGCCATTCTCTATTTCGGTCTGCCTGCACTCTCTCCAGCCCCAGCACCTTCCATGTGTCACCCACCAGTGCAGTTAAATTTACCCAGCTCTGTCACACCGTGTGCACAGCCACAAAAAGCTTTGGTGTCATCATTTCCCACGCCCAGCCCAGGAGGTTTGAGAAACACGAAGGAAGTGTGCTTTCCACTTAAACCTGGGCTGTGCCACTTTTCATAACCAGAGTCAGCATGTTGCCAAACAAGCTACAAAAATCTACTGAACCAACACAAGGTATCCACTGACACCTGCAGAATGAAGGTGAGGATTCATCCCACATGCTCAACTGTCCTGAGCATCCTCAGGAGCTGACCCAGACTTTAAAATCCCAACTGCTTAATGTCCTCTGTTTGCTTCAGCACCTCAAATCAGAATTTGTCCCAGTGTTAAATTTATTTGTTCTGCAGAATACATTTAAAAATCACAAACATTTATATGCACTTTCAATCAAGCTGGAAAGATCTTCCCACCCCTCCAAAAACTCAAAGTTCCAGAAGTCTTAAAACCCTTCTTAAAGTGAACTTGCTATTTCACATGCACTTCTAAACCTAATTAAGGAGAGTAAAGTATACCAGTGTCTGTAAAAGCACAATCTGGCATCCAGTGTTTCTTCCAGGTGAAAAACTCAGCCATTACTGTAACCCTTCTTTTTAAATAGTGCAATGAATATTTCCAAATAAATAAGAAGTGCCTCTTTCCTTAGCATAAAATGTGCTTTTTGAAAGCATATGCTTTCTCTTTCAATGTTAATTACAGACTGAATTTCTAACTTCACTAAACCATTAGTTGTAACTTTGATCAGACCCCAGTTTCCCCAGCCTGGGCGCAGCTTCAGACATCAATAATTCTAATTAAACCAATTCTGAGATATGAGTACATCATTTCTCTAAGCAATTAAAAATGTGCAACTGAAATAAGCAGAAAATTTTAAAAGCAAAACCAGTGGACTCAATAATAACAATAATAATAATAATGTTATTGTTATTATACATTGCACTTCTATATTGTCCTTCATCCTGTGATCTCAAAATACTTCTTAAAAGCACAATGCTTGGTTACGAAAAGAAAAACACAAAAAGCCTCTGTTTATTTGATTATCTGAAAGGGGTTTAATTATTCATGATGAAGATACAGTCACTGCTTGCTGCATGAGTAAGACCTCCACTCACTAAAACCACACATTTACCTGCATTGGGTTTGTGCCCTTTATTTCATTAAATTAACAACGTTTTATTACACCTAAGTTGAATTCAATTGTTTTCATTAGCATTTCCAAAGGAAGGACTTACTCATAGTAGCTGGTTTTACAACTTGAAGACTACAGTACAATTTACTCTCTTCAAAAGCACTGATCTATAGAAGAAGTGTCCTCAAAAATGTATCTGCAAAGGCTGGCACATAGATTTTAATGGATGAGGACGCTCACCTTGAACTTTGTAGGATCTCAAACAGCCTCATGGTCTCAGTGTCAGACCTGGTGAATATGGCTAGATGAGTACATTTGGGATTAGAGGCAACAGCTACTTGGGTTTTAACACTGATGCTACTGCTACCCCTGTGTTGGATCTTCAAAAATTTCTCTGCAGTTTCTGTTTATCTGCAATCACATGTTTTTGAGACTACAAAAATCTTCAGCAGCTCTTCATATACACTTCAAGATAGTTATGCAGAAAAAAGAATGAATATACAAAATGCTGTCATTTTACAAAGAGATTTCATATATGGATATAAGTATCTGCACAGTCTGTGCTTCAGAGCTTCATTTTCAGCGAAATGAGGTTGATTCGTAGCACAGGGAATCCCCAAACATTTTAAAAACCCAAGACAAACAAACAAAACCAACCAACCAAAAAACCCCAAACAAACAAAGAAGTGGGCATCTCCTAAAAGAAGCTGTTCTATGCATATCTATGCATTTAGGAGCAAGACTAACTTTGAGGGGGAAAAAAATTCAGTGTAAACAGAGCACTTATCCATTCCCTTCAGATTTCCTCCCTTAACCGTGCTGGATGTGCGTGTTTCTTCAGAGACCGTGGTCTCCATCCTGCACATCAGATCCGGGTCACACACTGGGTGAGGGGAGCTGCTCCAGGCAGGGTGACAACTTTGACTCATGTCACCAACAGGGACAACAGCAGTGATGGCTTAGCCACGATCATCAGAGGACATCAGCACAAAAAGGGTTGTAAGGGAAACTGTTCCACAGCAGAAAATACGACCCCAGCTAATAAATAGCAACGGGCAGTGGAAATTACTCTTAGGGCCACATGAGATCACCTAATATGTCTCAGCCTGTAAGATTTAAATCACTCGAGAGTCAGTAAAAAAGATGTTTGCTGCCTGACAGTGACTTAGGGCCATGGTGGCTCTAAAACAGATGAGCACTAAGTATCAGTAAAGCGTGTGGCATGCAACTGGCAAGGAACCTGGGACCACCAAAGCAGAATATAAAATATCTGGCTTTCCAAAACAAGGTTTTCACAGACTGTGAAACACAGCAGAGAAAAGGCAAAACGAGAGATGTGCATTTTATTTGGTTCTTAACATGTGCCAACTTAGAAATCCTACAGACTGTCATCCAAATTTAGGAAATACAGTAAAAGAAGATGCCTTCTTTACTTCTCCTTCGGTTACCTAACATATTACTCCAAAATTCACCAGTCTTTTAGATGCAAATCTTATTTTCTTCAATATCTAGTCAAAATATCAATTTTGTATTTTTGTTTAAGATGGGGTCATCTGTTATACTCCTATGGACACTTTCTGAGGAAAACTACCTTATTTTCCAGTAACTGAGAATTTGGTTGCTCCCAGATTTTCAGTTCTAGGAATGATTTTAGTTCAGACCACATCATCAGTGGAGAGTTGGGTGCATTCAGGCTACAATTCATCTCCCACCTCCTTCAGATGCTTCCTTAGGAGAAGATGCATTGGAAACATCCATTTCTCTCCACTCACTGTAACAAGAGGTTTAGCTGACTACCTCCAGGCAGACAGCCACGATCTCCCTCATTGGAACAGGCTAAGAACAGCTCTATTTCAGCTGGCAAAGCATGAATCTGCATGAGAAGGAGTCAGTGACAGCTGTGCCAAAGGGGTCTGCAAACCTAAATTACGTGTCAGAATCTCAGACTCACTCAGGCTGGCTGGGCTGCCAGAGGTCTCTGGACCAAGCTGCTGAATCCAGCAGGGTCCACAGTGAGGGCAAACCATGAACTGCTCAGCTCAGAGATGGAGGTGTGGAAAACTGTTGTGGTTTATCTTCTTTTTCCAGGGTCAGGATTAAATGCTCAGATGGTGTTTCTTGTTTGGACTCAGATGTTTATCAATTCTTATCTATGTTACAGTCTCACAAACCCTGAGCTCTACAGCACTTCCAGCTAACAAACTAAAAATGGCTCTGTTTCTATCTCTTTACAAGGCCTGTTAAGGATAAACTGTCCAATTATGAAATGACACCTAAATTATTTTTACTTTTAACCCAATAACCAAACACCCATAGCCCATAATAGGGACTTTTCTATCCAATTACAAAATACCACCTGGATTCATGGAGAAAAAGGTGAAAAAGAAGGGCTGGCCTCTGCCCTAAAACCTCCATCTTGCTTTATATATATATTACCATATTCTAAGCCCTTAAACTCTCAGTTTTGCACCCTGTGATATCCCACACTTCTATTCAAACTGCACACCCACAATCCCAGTGCTGTCACTCAATTTTGGGAGCCTGTTCCACATCCTCAGGTCAGTGCAGTGTTTGCTTGGGGGTCAGTGCCTGGCAGCACAGAAACCTGGAATTCTCAGTGCCCAGGGTTCCAACAGAAAACCTCCCTGCTCCTGTTTGGATGTGTCCCCTGGAGATGCTCCCTGCAGGAGCAGCAGTAACCAGCACACAGAGCACAGCAGCTGTGAGCAACAGCTCCAGACACCCATGGGAAGCCACTTCCCAGAAAGCTGAACATAAATTTGAAGGGCTCATCTTCAGGGCATGTAGACAAGTAAGCTACTGGGGCTGTTTTGGCCTCTTTAATGGTCCAGTGGGAAGCCCTGGATGGAGGAAAGAGTTTAAAAGCTATGAAAATAGGGTTTCTAACAATGCTTTAAGGGAGATATATTTTACAGTAAGCCTGCTTTTTATTTTTCTTTCGTCCATTTTTATATCTTCCTGCTTTCTTCCTTTTCTGATATAGAATAAGAAGTTCATGTGACAATATAAAGAGAAGTTAGCACAAGGAAGGATATTCCATACACTAAGCAACACAAACGCTGCCATTTTACAGACCATGCTTCGAGCTTTGTCCTAGGCTGGCTCTTTTTGGGTTGCTTTGACTATTCCAGGAAAGTATTCCTATCCATTCAAAGTCAAACAACCCACACATGTTCTGCTGGCAAAACCTAGATCAAGTTTCTTGCTTTCTTGCACCTGCCAGTGATCACTCATCACCTCACTTGAATTATTTTTTTTCTCACTAAGGCCTATGTAACGAAGTTTTTGGCCTAAGCACACACAGAACATTCCTCCATTTCCAAAGATGGGAGCAGAATCTTCTGAACTACTTTAGGAGCTTTCATATTTTATATTCTTTCTCATCAAAGTTTAAATTTTTACCTTAATTTGTACTGCTTTTAGTCAGAGGTGTCTCTTTTAGCCCTGTTAGAATACTGAAAACATGAAATGAGAACTGGGTTTCCTAGGAAGAACTGAATATTTATGCCTTTATTTTTCAGGTTCACTGTGATGCTTAAAAAATATTAAAAAAAAATTATAAAATTGCTCCCTCCAGTAATGGCCACCAAAATAATATACAGTGAACAAAGAAATCCCTTTTCCAGTTGCTGCCAGCACTGGAGCTATCTACAGATGCTATTTCATGACACACAGGCAGACAGGAAGGACAAAGTGTCCTTGACCACAAACATTAGACTTACTTCAAGGAGCAGAATTTTCCAGAGAGAAGATTTTGGGAACCTAACCCTGGCTGTGCCAATACCAGAAACCATATTGTGGTGAAAACCAATTCAGCTTCTGATTTCAAACTGCTGTGCAATTCAAATTCACCTTGACAGAAGCACCATAAAGGTGCTGTTTTCCCTGATGCAATTCCCATCATGATGTGGAGATACAGGACCACATTGGGACTGCACTTTCAGGAAGGAGATGCAATCCCCTACAGGGCTACCTTCCAAACATCTCATGTCAGAAAAGATAAATACAGAAAAAAGTCAGGATAGAAAACTTAATTCTGAATGAAAATTCTATCTCCTCTTTTTTTTTTTTTTAACCACATCAAAGCATGTCCTGTCTGTTGCAAAGGTGCAGTTTGGCACTTGGATCAAAGGATCTCCTGGCTCTGTTGTATTGAAGCTGAAGTGTCAAACTGTTTCACTGCAACATTAATAAGAAATGCTTTGATGTACTTACATATGCGTGTGTGTGTGTGTGTAAAGCACTTTAGTAATTACTTAGTAACCCATAATATTTTAAAAGGAGTTTACCCAAGTGTAACTTCTCATTATGATGTCACTGAAGTTACCCCGACCATTACATGACTGTTACTGACATCTTATCAGGCAGGATGGAAACCAACTCTGAGGTAACCTTTTGAAACGCAGACATTTCCTGTGAGGGGGCAGTTGGTGTGTCCATCAGAGAATGCTGTGCAGGGGAACACTGACAGGGCTCAATATCATCACTCAGGTGCCTTCTGACTGAGTTACAGCTGAGGGACACGCTCAAACATCAAGAAGGCAAGAAACGGTGCATGAAGAACTGGCCTGGAGCCTGGGAGGAGATGTCCATCAGAACAAGTCCACATGACTATCTCCTATCCCTGGTAAATTGTCTCCACAGGTTAACATCAAATCATACCTGATCCCATTCCAAAACAAGTACTTCCAAAAGATGACTGAAAAATAGGGATTCCCAATTCACTCACTGCACAGCAGAGAAGTGTCTCTGTTCCCCAGCACAAAGAGCAGCTCCTGCATCTCTAAGGGAGGAGAGCGCATCCCTCCCAGAACTCCAAACTTCTTCCCAGCCCCTCCCAGCTCTGGGGGGAAACCAGCCTGCCCATCAGGACTGGAACAGAGCACACGTTCAGCTACACTGGGATGTGTAGGAAGGCAAATCAAAACACTCAGCTGAACATGTGCCAGCCTTGGATCTCTGAGCAGAGCGACTCCCAAATACCTTGTCCTGGGGTTGTGTGGCCAGGATTGTTCTTGGGGAGAACAACTCCCAAATCTGTTGTACTGGGGCTGTGTGGCCAGGATTGTTCCTGGGGAGAACAATTCCCAAATACCTTGTACTGGGGTTGTGTGGCCAGGATTGTGTAGCAGGGGAGCAACAGGGGTGGCTTCTGTGAGAAGCTTCCAGAAGCTTCCCCCATGTCCAGCAGAGCCAGTCCCTTGAAGGCTCCAAGATGGATGTGGCTGGATCCTGCTCTGATTTTATTAGTAATTCATTCGAGCTTGTTGTGCCTGTGCTGGTGTTTGGTGAGTGACCTCTCCCTGTCTTTATCTCAACTCAGGAACCCTCCACGCTATTTTCTCTCCCATGTCCAGCTGTGGAGGGGAGCAAGAAGGAGGACTCTGACTCTGAGGAGCCCCGTTGGTCAGAGCAGGTCACAGCTGTGGCTCCAATCCCCACGTGGAGCATTCACTTAAGAGCTGGACTTGTGGGTCCCTCCAACACAGAACATTTTCTGTGACCCAGTGGGTGCCTGGCATCCAGACAAGACCAACCCAGTACAGACAAATGTCTGTGCAATCTCTTTTTTTTCCTCTGTGAAAAAGATTAGAAAGTCAATTTCAGGCTTCACATTAACAGTCTTGAAAACCTGAAAAATAAATCCAATATCATAATATTGTTTTGATAATACTATTGATAATAATTCTCCTAATTTTTTAGTTCTGCTTCATCATCCCAACACACGACTAAAAGTGAGGGAGAGCAGAGTGCATTCCTGCTTTAGCTCTACAGAGGACCCACTCTGAAGCTGCTGAGAAACAAAGATCAAAGCTTTTCCTTCAAACTTGAAACAGTTTTTATCATTTCCAAGAAAGCTGAATAGACTTTCACATGAAATTAATCAGCTGGATTGTTCAGATTCACATTAATTATTGTTCTCACTATTCACCACCTTCTTCTTTGCCTACACCACCCTTTTTAGCAGAACACCATACTATTTTAAACATCCCCTCTCGTTCTGCAGCTCAAAAAAATTCTGTTTCTTGAACAGCATAATGCAATTACTTTATCTTTTTCTCTGCTTCTGCATAGCTTATCTCTAAAGCTTGTGGTCTCCATTGATTTATAATTGCTTACCATTTACTATATTGACAGTTAGAGTAAATTTACTGATACACATTAGCACGAGGATAGAAAAACAGTTGTCTATTTCAATAGCTTATTGAAAATACATCTGAAGAACGTCAGAAAACAACTGACCTGTATTCTGAAGCACTGGTTGTCAAATGCTGTTTCTGCTTACATTTAAAAAATTGATAAATCATATACCTCATCACCACCTTTCAAGAATTTATTTTTAAATTATTTTAAACTTTCATGTTTTGTTTTTTTAATATTACTTCTTAATACAGTATGCAGTCTTTGTGCAGACAAAGGATTTTAATTAATTTTGGTTTCTTAAGATAATTTGGGCTGTTGCTACTTGTTCCAGTTTCTCCAATTTGTGCTATAATTTGATGGCTCCACACCAATACATGCACTAGTGCCACAGGAAAAGCCAACACGAGAAGAAAGAAATAATACACCAACAGCAATACCGAAGATGAAATTTTAACATTGCCATTCCTGAAGAATTTCTGGAAGTATTTGCAGATTCACAGGACAAATTACGTCAAAACTTAGCTTTTGACACACAAATATTTTCTCTGAAAGTAAATTCCAACTTCTTAGCTGCATCAAGAACTCGTCATTCACCCAGCATGATATAGGCACTTGCCATAATCCACATTTCACAGACAGAGAAAAATGAGCCTGGAGTGATGAGGGAAGCACCTCCAGTCACTTAAGTTAGTGGCATAGTCAGGACTAAAATCTATATTCTAGGGATTTATTTCCTGACAGTAGACATTAAATTACACTACTGCAGCAACACTTGGTAAATGTGACAGTTTGGATCATGCTTAATAATTAATATACGACTTGAAACTCTATTAAGCAGCCCGAACAAAATTTGTTATCCAGAAAAGACCGGGCAATTTCATAGATAGAAAAGAGAGTACCTTTCATTTTTGCTATTTGGTACTAAATTAAATGCCTTGTCTTTTCTAAATACAAGGAACTTCCTATTTGCATTATAATTGCACTGTGAAACTCTCTGTGGATAATGAAGTAAGTTTAGGGAGCAGCATTTTGGCCCTTTAATCTCTTGAGAAGCAAAGGGATGGAAGCAAGGTGGCCGGAAAGAGAAAATGAGAACAACTGGTGAGGTTACAAAAAGCATGTGTGAAATGATGATAACAGTCCAGACCAGCCCCCAAAAGCTGATAAAGATATATTTCCATGTATTAATACTTGTAATAAATAACTAAATGAGTCTACTTGCAAAACTTTCTTTGAAGACTGTTCCATGCCTCATTGCCTCAGCTCCCACAGCCAGAAGCTATTCCATCCACACAGAAAGGACAATATTTGAGGTAACTAGGAACATCCTTGGCCTCTTTCCCCAGCCCACTGGGTTTTGTCAGCCTTTTAAAAATGAGAAGAAAAAGCAGAAAGGAAAGCATTCTGGTGCTCGAGTCCTGCTGCTGTCTGTGTCACAGACCTGCTGGTAATGATGAGCACATTATTTGGATTTATATCCTGCAAAGACTGTTTGGGGATGGGGAGAGCAGCATCGCTCTCAATCCTCAGGCAGCGTGTGAGAGACAGGGAGGTGCAGCCACCCCTGGATTAAACAGGGATTAAACCCTGGATCATTGCTGCTGGGGCCAGCAGAGGCACCCATCACCCTCCCAGGAATCTGTGTCCATGTTTATCACCCTGGGCAGACCAGGCTTTATTGGCTTCTGCAGAGGAGAACACCAACAACATCAGCAGACCCCAAAAGGGACCCTCCCTCACCCCTTCTCTGGGAGGAGGGGAGATGTGCCACATCTCAGGCACAGGGACTCATCCTAAACCAAAAGTCTGAGATTAAAAGTATTACCAGCCACTCTGTAAGCCCCATACAACCACAAACAGAGATGCTCTGCCTGAATGAATCTGACCAAGAGCAGCAGCTACAGCTGGGTCACGGGTGTGCTTCCAAGAGCCCAGCTCCAGGGCAGGATGCTTGGAGCAGCCCAGGTAGCTGGGTCTCAGTAAAGCTCATTTGGGAGTTTAGTTCCAATGGCTCTAGCGTGAAACGCAGGGCTGGGCATCCCTGATGAGGTGGATAAATTGGACACACACAGCAGCAGAACTCAGGGCCTCGAGGACATTGTACCTGTGAAAACAGGAGCATTCACAGACACACCATTACAGAATTTAATGAGGGACTGCACAGTAGGACATCTAACTCTACTTTTTTGCAGCCCCATTACAAGTGGCTAAACTGCCTTGGACATCCATGCTTTTCCAACCATGCCATCTCAGCATACTCACCAATAAAAACAGACTAACAACACAAAGTTCATGCAAGCTCACTGATTTAAAAAAAAAAAATAGGTAACTGGAGAAGGTAATTTCTGGTAATTTCTTTAAACATTTGTCTTGGAGCTCATCTCGTATTTTTCTCAGAGACACAAAAAAGGAGGCACAGCTTTGGTCAGAAAGACTGGTACAACTTTGGAAATTTCCTGCCAATGCCAGGAAATACTGGAATTTCATTCTGGAGGAAAGGAAAAGTCCTGCCTAATAGAAATGGAATGAAAAGTAATGATATAATGTGCTTTGTGATTCTGCTTGAGAGCCTAGCAATAATAAGTATTCCTAGTAAAAGTTGGGAAATTATCAGTGAGAAATTACTGGGGAGGATGAAGACTATGTTAATCAATCAGAGGATGATAGGATAAGGAAGATTAGCTTTGTTGAGAAAGGCAAAAGCTATCTAGAATTTATCAACAGAAGCATTTGTAACAACAACATAAAACCATTAATGCCATGAAACAAGCCACAGCGATGCTTATCTCAATACAATTCTTTTTCAGCTCTGCTCAAGAATTAAAAAAAAAAGGCACAACGTGAAGAGAGGCACTAGGACATAGAATAATTTCTTTTATTAAATGTAGAGTTCCTCATTTATTTTGCCTGGCACATTCAAAGCCAAGAGGAGATATTATCCCTTTGTGTAAACTCATTAGGACAAGTCATAAAAAGGGTTTGTTGGTTTTTTTTTCATTTAAGAGGAAGAATGACAAGTGGCAGAACGCCAATACAAGTGAGTATTAGCTGCCAGGAGTAAGTCCTGAATGGAAATCAGTGGAAGATTCCTAACCATAAGAAGGCAATGTCTGAAATATCATTGCAAACTGAGGAGCAAGGAAGTTAACTTTTTATTTCTAAAGAAATGGCTATTTTTAGGACAGATCTGACAAATCCATAAAGAGGACTATGTGACACAGTCACATGGTAAGTGGGAACTAAATTAGATCATCTGAATGCTCCTTATGTGGCTATAAAATGCTAGAAACTTTATTATTTTGTTAATAATGTTTGGTATTATACAACAAAATTCTAAAGGACACAACGCTGTTTATTCTTTGTGATATCAGATAGCACATGGCAAACCCTGAGCCATGTTCCCTTCCCTTGCCCTATTTCCATTGTAACTTTATTCTTTGTTATCAAATCCTCACCATTACATCCCAAGAACCCTTGCTTCTTCCCAGGCCAGCCAAACAGCACCCTGAATACAAACCATGGGCTTCCTTCAGACAGCAGAGCTGAGGAAAGGAAAACGATAATTCAAACACATATTTTTCAAAAATGTTTGCTGCAAGTGCAAGCTCTGCAATGTTGCTGGGAACCAGGCAGATCTAGCTGGATGTAAACCTCATCTCCAAGTAACTACCTTCTCCTTCACATAAGGCCCAATAGATCGTAAGAGCTCATTTAAAAACATTACAATTTCTTGTTCAAATGTGCAATTAAGAAGAGAAATGAAGATTGAGATCAGCAATGGCAGAAGATCTCTAAACTTTATACTGCACAATTAACATTTTAAATAGAGTGGGTCAAAATAGCTCAGCTTTTTAGTTGTTTGCAACATTGGGAAATGAAACAACCACGCTTCAGGTCAAATAATGCTCCATTTATTTTTTGGCATTATTTTAATGTTTTCAAGTGTTTGTAAAAGCCGTTTCACATTGAAAATGGGAAACATTTGCAGAGGTTTCCTTCACTGCTCCCAAGCTTACAGACACAAAATCACACCGGGCTCCTACATCTGAAATAGCCACACAGGTAATCTGGGTGTGCTGTCAATTACTCTCGGTGTGTGCAGGGAGATTTATTCTCCTGGAAACAGCTCATTTAATCAGTGGGACCTCTGACTACTGAAATTAATGGAAGTTCAGGGCTCAGGGTTACAAATGATCATCTCACAATGCTCATTAGGAGGGCTGCTGAGCAGCAGTGCCATACAGAAATATTCTGATTTATTTAGCAGAGAGTGGGTAAATAATGCAGGCCAATTTTCCAGAAATTAGTAGAGATGAAATAGAGTTGAGTCATTATGCTCAGGCTGTTGTACCTTGAGCATTTTTGCTGGCCCAGCTCCTCTTCCCTGACCATCCATGCCAGGAGAACTAAGCAGCAGAGCAAGACCTGGAGCAGATCTGAGCCTGGGCGTGATGCCATGCCAGAAGGAAATCAAAGCCATCCCCACCTTGGGAGGAATGCACAAAAGCACTGAGACTCCTCTCCTGATGTTCACACTCCTGAGAGGGTCTTACCCTCTGTATCATGCCCACCAAGAGCAGGTAACAAGCTTAGTGGCAACGTGGATCAGCTGAGGATCCAGAGCAGAGGGTAGCAAAAATGCTGAGAGGTCCAGAAAACATAGATGCAAGGTAATACTGGGTGGGGGGAATAACATACAGGCGAACATAAACTGAAGATACAAAAACAGGTCTTAATTGGGAAGAGAACTGCAGTAGTACGCTGAATTACAGCAAAATAGATTGAAGATATTAAGTCTCAAGTTCCTGCTCTGTTACTGACTTCAGCAAACCCAGAGAGTGAGAAATTACTGATTTCCTTACACATCTCTCATTACTTTAGTGTTCTGGTAAATGCAGCTAACTGGGGAGGAAGAAGAAGCAATAGCAATTCCTGAATTCAGATCTTGGCATGGAAGAAAGGAGGAGCCAAATGTCCCAGATAGTGTGTTTAAAATTCTTTCTGGCCCACTGGGAGATATATTTATATATTCTACTATGAACTTAAGCACAGTTTGATACTTGCAAAAGCCTTCCTAATCCTCTTCCTGGAAATAACTCAGTAGCCTACCACAGCCAGCTTGGCAGGATTTTTTTCTATTTCAGCTTTTTACCTTGGTTTTCCCAAGGTGTCTCACAGATCACAAGGTGTCTGGAATATTGCTGAAGAACTACCCCATTAAAAAGTTTTACCTCAGAGAACTGGAGCTCCCTAGAATCAGGATCTCAAGAATTTCCTGAGCAGAGGATGACACCTCGTTCAGCCAGGTTAAATTATTAATTGTGTCAAGGAGAAACATCAATAGAAGAGAGAAAAAAAAATCAGTCACAGATTCCAAGAAAATGTACTCCACTCTAATTCATTACTGCCAAGTGACCCAACAAAGGTAAGTGACCCAACTAGGGTAAAACCACTTTGATCAGAATAAAATCAAATTCTTTCCCTCAAAGGCAGCAATATGTTTGATTCCATTTTAAGGCAGTTCTCTACTTTTTTTTATTTGGTAAATAGTAATTTTAAGAGTATTAAATGCCAAATGCCACCAACCATACATACACACAACAGAGTATCTAAATTACATCACAAGATATTGAAGGATACCTCCATGACATTTTCACTGAAGAAACTGACAGCTCTGTTATTATCTGGAAAGCTGGCTGTTAACTCTCAGGTAACATCTGATCCATAGTGAAAATAACACAAGCATATTCCATTTACATTTTTAATGAATTTCCACAAATACTTTGGACATCAGCCAGCAAGGTGATATTGTGGTGGAAAGAAACAAAAGCTCTTTGTACACGAGCAGCAACGAGCGAGAAGAATCCAGACGAGAGAGTGAAGTTTAACAGCAAACCTGGCCAACACAGAGGCAGTGTGGGAAAAGGAAAAGAAGAAACCCATCTCCCATACCACCACCTGCCTTTCTCAGCTGCTGGAAGGTCACTTGGGTTTTGGAGTGCAGCAACCCTGGAAAGGTGCTGTTCAGCACGAGTTTATGCCCTTGCTCATCACCTCTCCTACGAGGAACATTTGAGAGTTGAGGCTGTTCAGCCTGGAGAGGAAAAGCCTCCTGGAGCATCTTATTGTGGCTTGTAATAGCTTGCAGGGGGGCCGTAAGAAAGATGGAGATAAGCCTGTTGTGATAGGACAAGGAGTAATAGCTTTAAGCTAATAAAGGGTCAGTTTCAACTAGGTGTAGGGATAAAGATTTTTATGCAGAGGATGGCAAAACACCCGCAGAGGTTGCCCAGAGAGGAGGTGGATGCCCCGTCCCTGGAAACATTCCAGGTCAGATGGGACAGGGCCCTGAGCAACCTGGTCTGGCTGAGGGTGTCCCTGCTCATTGCAGGACTGGGTGAGCTCTGCAGCCCCCTTCCAACCCAAAGCATCCCATGGTTTCCCAGTGAAAGCACTCCAGCAGTCCTAGGCTGGCTGAAAAGGATGCCTCCTTTGACAGGGGTTTGGGAAACTCCTCCTGCTGCTTCTCTGCTACTGATTGTCTACTCCATGCACTGCCAGGAGGGGCGTTCAAGATTCTTGCCCCTCTCTCCCATGTCAGAGATGCCTCACTTGGCTGCAGAATGCCCCTGCCCCTCTCCCCAGGGGAATGGTGGGGAGCACAGTCCTGCTGTGGCTCTTGGCCTGACAGGAACAGAGCCCCAGTTGTGCCCGTGGCAGGGGAACAGGAGGAGTGCTCCCCCCTCCCCACAGCAGCACCAACAACCACAGAGTGGCTCCCTGCAGGGCAAAGGGGCCAAAACTTTTGAGGTGGCACCTTCCAGCTGGGCTGGCCTTACAAGAGACAGAGAGAAAATTCAGTGTAAATTCAGTCAGCCTGGAGCATAACCAGCTCTTGGGGCTGCTCCTCCTATAAAAGAGGAAACATCATCGAACCATCCAAACTTCTGGTTACAACTTGCCAGTGGTTTGCATATGAGCAGGTGATACCTTAAAAACCAATATATTTTCTCCTTTTATTATGGAGGTAAAAAAATAGTAAAGTACGTCTTTTGGACTTTTGTATAAGTGAAAGAGAAAAGGGCCCTCAGGCAGAAATGGACCCTGAAATCCAGAGGGTTTTAATAGAAGTGTCAGTCACAGCCTGTAATTACTTCCACTCCAAATTATGACACAGGTGCTCACTGAGATTTTTAAAGCAACATATGCAGCAATAGCAGGTGGCTAACCTGCAGATCACGAGGACCAAGAAAATTCATTCAGGAACTCGGGATTTTGCCAGCATTCATGCCTCCTACTGCTCATGAGGTGAACTGAACACACTGCAAATGAGGCTCTTGCTTAACCTTATTTGAATCACTTCTAAATTGGATGTGGCTCTCTCCTCACCTTGTCCTTTTACAGTGTTACCCAGTCTCCTAAAAATCCCCATAAATCACCTGTGAAGGTTATGCATTACAGTGCTCTCAGAAATAAGACTCATAAACCTTGTCAAAATGTACACGCTGTGGGGTGGCATTTTGAACTGGAATATAACCATTGCCTTTTAATCACAAGGCATTTCCTAAGAAACTGTTTTACGTGAAAGAACCGTGCTCTCATATGAATGAATTGCTGAATTTCCATCCTATCTCTCCATGTTGATTTTGTCAACAGAACTACATTTCCCTTCAGCCGACAGGTAATCCTAAATGACAGTAAAAAAAAGCCCAGATTTTCCCCAGAGATCTGACAGGATCAAAGGACTGGGAAGGTCAGCTTTCATGGAGCGTTTCCACGGGCAACTGGTCACACCAGAACTGCATGTAGGGAACCTGGTGGAGACACTGATTTTTAACAGCAGTAATGACAGCACTGCATTCTTCTGTAAAGCAGCAGCACTTCTGACCTTGCTCATCTTTGACACCTAAAACGTGCCAACACATTGTTCAATGCAGACAGTTCTGAAACGCTCACAAAATCGGAACTGACAGGAATTCTTGCAATTAAAGGAACAAAACACTGTGCAGCATTCCTAGCCTCAGAGCAGGTGGGACCTGTGGAACAGGAGCTCTGTGACCTGCCCAGAAAGCAGCTCTGCCCTTGCTCAGGACTGGATTCCTGTCCAGCTCACCCAGAGGCTCACACACAGAGCCTGGATGGCACTTTGGAGCAGGAACGGGGCCAGCAGGGGAATGGAACTGTGTTTAGTCAGTGGCTGAGCATTCTGCACAGGGTGCACAAGATGTTGTTCAATTTCTGTAGCATTTTCAAGCTAAAAATACGCAGATAACATAAAAAGAGTGACAAAATGTACTGCCAAATGTCTCCTATTATTAGCACATTTAATATCCTGCCATTCAGCTAAACTGCCTGTGTTGCCCATGGATTTCTAAGGGAGTATTTATTTGTATTTCTGCAGCACAGCAGCAGAGGAGGTTTGAACCCGAGCCATCCATCCATACTGAGCAGAAACTCTTACCTTTCCTTCAGATCTGTGGGTCAGACAGAAAGAAGGTACAGAATGCACAACTGCCCACCTCAGGAAAGGCAGTTCACCATTCTTTATATTCTCTACCATTTTTTTAGCTCCTCTGGTGCTCTCATGGTTTGTTTAGGACTTCACTAGACTCAAAAATCTCCCCCTTTCCCCAAAAATACAGTGTTACAGAGAAAAGGGTAAATCACCCTGTGTGTTCTGGGTGAGAGAACTACACATAAAAGAACTCCATCCAGGCCTGCCACGAACAAGAACAACAGTATTAACTGAAGAATAACATTTCAGCAGCCAAAATATTTAACTCAAAGCACCAGGAGAAATGATCTGATATGCAGAGGATTACATATATCTTTTCATTAGCACAGCCAGTACTCTTGTTTCACATCCTTGACTAGAAAGACCAAATCAGCATAATCTTATAGTACACATAGAAAAACCTGTAAGTTTGGTTTTTTTAATATAAAAAGAGATTCAAGTTTTGGCCTTCCAGAAATCTAAGATCATTCTCCTTCCTCAAAAAAAATTATTTAACTAACAATGACAGAGTATTTTGACATGGCAAAATACAGCCCTCTTTTCTTGGAAAGAATGGAATTCCTCTGGAATGGTTATCAGCAAGGAAGGCAGTACTTCCTGAAGCTCCAGACCTACAGATCAACTTGATACGGCCATTTTTCTTCTCTGATACATAGCCTCAGACCAGATAAGGAAAAAACAAGAGAGACCACGGAGCAGTCAGGAAAACACGCAATAATCTTCAGCAGAGGATGAAAACAAGCTTTGAGAAAACTAAAACCCCGGGTTTCATTTTCTTATAAAAGAAATGCATTTGTTTCCCAGTGGGCTGGAGCAGCAGGAGATCTGTGAGTAACCAAAATAACGTGCACCTCAAGCCTCAAAGTGCCATTATTTATTTTAGTCACAGAGTGTAAGAAGCTGTCTTCACAAAGCAGCCTCCTTCCACAATCAGACTACTTGGTGCATTTTAAGAACAGACACACAAACCCGCACGGAGGATCACACCTAATTAGTATTTGTTGAAGTGCACGTAGCATTCCCTGAGCACTGTGTGGATTTGACACACTCTAAGACTCTAGCTCAGCTGTCTGTTAAAGTTAGAAATATTTAAGGTCTCGCTCCCTTTTTTCCCTTTCCATGTTGATTCTGGAAGATAAGACAAATGCCAAAGAAATACACTGTTTAGCTGCAGAGATTAACAACAACAGTCAAGGGCAGAGGAGGTGGGAAAGAGAATGAGAAACATCTCAAAGGCCCTACCTCACCAAGAATGAAGCACAAATAAAATCAAGCAAAAAGGTCAGTGAGAGTTCTCATCACAAGGTTCTTCATGCAGGCTGCACTACAGCTGAGAGCTGTCAATCACAGTGCTCTAAAGCTGATTAGGAGCCTCCTCTTACCAGTCACGCCCCAACACATTCAATCTTCTCTCCTAAACCTGAAGAAAGCATCTGTTTTCTTTCCTCCCTGGGCAAATCCATCTTTCTGCACCAAGACAACAGCCCAAAGAAAAGCGAGGCACCATGAGTGCTGTCAGTTCTGGGAAAAGCCATGGCCTGGCTCTGGCTCCACCAACAACTTCCTCTCAATAAAGCAAACAGAAATAAAAATTCACAATAAAATAAAAAGAAATAAAAAAAAATAAAAGAAATAAAAATTCCAATAAAAATTCACCATTTCCAGTTGCACAAACACCACTCTCACACAGAAGCTGACTGCCATTGGATTTATGGGATGCTCTGGTTCCAGGTATGTCCATCAAATCCAACACAATGTTTGCAGCAGGAAAAAAGCACAGGGATAAAGGTTAAGAGACCTCTGTGGACAAAGCAAATTGCAGTCTCATTTCAGTTGTGGGACCATTTCCCATCTATACTCACAGAGGAAAGCGGGAAGTGGCAAAAACGAACAATTATAGTTTATGCTCGTATCACAGGGTTTTCTACAACTCTTTTTTGTTTGTTTGTTTGTTGTGGATTGAAAGAACAACAAGGAAAAAAACAGTATTTCAGAGGAGCAGCTGCCATCATACTCTTGGAGGTGCACGATTTGTTTCAAAGAATTGGGACAGTGAGAACAGTTCCAAACTCGCTGTTCTCATCCAGACTTCCAGCAGTGAAACCACTGATACATTTCCCACAGTTTCTTCCTCACAGCATCCTGTTATAAATTACGAACAGACACTAACACCTATCTCTCACAAAATAAAGCAGGGGTTGGAAAGCAGTCCATGTTTTTGGAGAAGCATGTCCCACAGGTTTGATTTCAAGAAAATACTTGAGCATTATCACTGCTATTCTGTAGGTGGAGGCTCTTTGGTGTGGATCTCTCTTATTTCTCACTCACACAGAAATCCCAGAACAGATCCTAATGGGCCTCAGTGAACATCAGGGGTGACATTAAACATGTCTGAAATTTACTGCCCCCTCGGTGTCACTCATCCACTTGGTACATCAGAGTAAATGAACAACAAACAAAGACTCTTCCCTACCAACACGGTGGAAAGAAGAGGTCACAAGACTGTCACAAGGGCTTTCTTTTGAAGAAAAGGTAGAAATCTTTACATCTGCAACCCAGCAGTTTGCTGCACCCTCTCTCTGCAGCCCGGTGATTTAAAATTCTTCCCCAGTTCAAGCAGAGAGATTTATTCGAGCCTTGCTTCAGACAGGTTGCACTGAGCAATGTACGGGCGAGTGACAGGCACGTTTTGTCCTGGGTGGACAAAAACAACGGGTACAAAACGTGGCATGAAGGAGCGTCAGGGAAGTGTGATGGCTCGGGTGACAAGAGCCGTGTGCAGGATGTCTGCCTGCCACTTGTGCACATTACATTCAGCCCTAACCATTCCTGCTGTCAGAAACCTCACATCTACTCAAACCAGCAAAACAAAGGTCTCCAAAGTCCTGAAGAATAAAGGAAATGAACCCAAGCAACTGCCTGCATTCCCTGAAAAGAGAGATGTGAAACAAAGTATTTTTTTCTCCCGTAAAAATACGCAGTCACATCACTTTCTGTGAAAAATTATATTCTTTTCAGAAGCCTTGAAAGTCAATTATACATTGTGTTTTAATATTGCAAACAATGTATAGCCTTTGAAAGCATGACTAAGTAAGAATAGATGTCAAGAGCAAATTAGGTGGAGTGAGAAAATCTGCCAAAATAGCTTGGAGTCAAAGAAAAGGCCTGTCAGAGGAAATGCACCTTTTAATTGCCAAACCTTGAACGTTCCCTGCAGGAGTACCTCAGTGCAGACTGCTCTGCTGGCTCCCCTGCACCAAGCAATATGGGCAGTGTAACAGGAGGGTCTGAAAGGTCACAGAGATACACACACAGACTGCCTTTGCCCCGGACATATTTTCCATGACATGAAATTCCTGCCAGCTTCATTATTTCTCCACTTCCCATGCAAGATTTCAGCACTGAAGACACCAAAGAGGAAGGTTAGTTGCAGGCTGGAGCTAGATGTATCTCTCAGAGGGACCCAGGAGAATCACATTCAATAACAGAAATTGCACCACAGTGCAAACAAAATTTAACCCAGGTGAAATGAAGAAAGCAGAAAATGACTGAATTAAATGAAGATGACAGACTGGAAATGTTTTCTATAAAGATATAGCTCCATAATATATTCACAGCCAGAGGCATTAGGACAGTTTGACACCAGTGGATGTTTTTTTTATTTTTAAAGCCCTTTGCTACAACGAATAATCACATCTGCTCCTTGATTTTTAGAGAAAATACTCTCCTCTTAAATATTAATAAATTGAGATTTATATTGAATTTTAAATTACAGTAAGAGGTCCAACATAGGTGTTACTTGTTTTTTAAAAATCTCAAATTATTTCCATAGTATTATTCACCTGATAATTCTTACAGCTGCAGCACATTTACAACATGAAGCCAAATTTGCAGTACATAAATTTAGAAATCCTTACATCTAAATGCTGTGATGCTGTCAGAGAAAATTAACAATGAAATAAAAAGCTTGATCTGTAAAGCATCACAAGGATAGAACTAGCTATGCTACATTATCTACCCATGACCCACATCCATCTAAACAGAGGCAAAAGGAAAAAAAATTAAAAATTCAAGAGCATCTCAATTATTTTCACCACTTGGTTACTATTCCTTAAGCATCAGACACACTCCTCCAAAGAAAAGGAATTCATGCAATCATCTAAAGGGACTTTATGTTCTAACTATCCACATCTCTGTAAAATAATAAATCACGGAGAGAAGATAAAACACATGACCAGAAACTGTTTTGTACCATATCAGCACGTTGTCCTCTTGCAGAGCTGACCCTGCTCCTTCAGAGGTGAGATGTGAGAAATAACATTTTGGGAAAATGCCACGGGTCCTGTAAAAACCGTGACACAAACACTGCACCCAAAGGTGCTGTCCCCAGCAACAATGCACCAAGGGTGACCAGATCACTAATACCACAAGTCCTGTGTTCCATTATTGTCACTTATGGTGCAGCCCTTATGTCACCTGCCAGGCATCCTCTCCCACCTGAGCCACTCTAAATGTACACACATGCACAAGAGTGTGCCTGCCACAGGATAAAAACCGGAATTAGAATAATGAAAATATGATTTTTTTTGTTCCACTTCTTCACTACTATATAAGAATCCCTCCCCATGGGGGCTACTCAGAGTCACCTGCATAATTCTACAGATCCAGAATACGTTGTTTCAGCACAGATATTCATTATTATACAACACAAGAAAAACGTATCAAAATGCGTAACTCTTTAGGCTGGTTTTTTGTTGCTGCTTTTTCTTACTTATCTCCACAGAGCAAGTGTACAGAAAAATCACAAATTGTGGTGTAGAATCAGTAATGTACAATTTAGGCACAGACATCCTTGTTTTCTGAAAACAAGCAGTGACCTACAGCCCACAGTACACATATAATGCTATGTTAGTGCTGAAAGCATATTTTAGCAGTACTTACACTTACACTGAATTTAGATTAGATTATCTCACTTTCAAATTAATTTCTGGAAGTAACAGAATGCTCACAACAACACTGGGTATTTTTGAGAGGGAAGTAGAAGAAAAGCAAATGAGAATTCATGAATACTGTGATTATCTGCCAACATTTACAAGCAATATTGGCACTCCTTCCTTGGGCATTCTTAAAAGTCATCACTTCAGCCACATATAAGCTGTGTTATACATGCATTACACAGCCACAAAATACAGAGGTGCAACTAAAGGGGCTGCACGTGATTTTCTTTCTAAAAGTAGGAGGAACCATATACACCCCAGTCAGCCCTTAATAGCAGAGCAATCATTTCATCTTTGCAGTGTAAACTTGTCTTTTAAGGAGCCTTTGCCTTGGCTTTTAATAACCCAAAGAAAGGGAATCTTCTGTCTGGCTGTGTTAAGGCAGCTGCGTCCTTGGGGATGACTTTGCCAAATTCTCAGGATCTTCACTCACAGAAAGGGACCCAGGACTTGGGGTGACTTTGTACCAGGTCTTGCCAGGCTCATCCCTTGCCTTACAATGTCTGTGCCTGGTGTCTTGGGCAACAGCTGCAGCAAATTTCATTCAAAACTGCTGATTATTAAGGTCGATAAACAACTATAACATCCACTCCTTTTTTATGACAAATACTTTAACAGTTGTTTCCAATTAGGAAGCAATCTCCATGGCCACAAATTGCCACTGCCCATCATATTAGTGCTATTGTATACAGCACCACAAAAAAGAGAATCTATTTTAAATTATCAGCATGACAATTAAGATAGATTGTTATGGTTGACCTGCTCAAAACTGGAATCCATTAGAGTTTGTTTGAATTATATAATTTTCAATGTATTTTTTCTTGTTTATCCTCTCTAAACTGGATCATAAATGAAGTATACAGTCATACCTGATGCAATGCACTTTATGAAACACATTCTGCAGTAACTCCTCAACCAACTTTCAGGGTTGTCAGGGGTTTTTTGGTTCCCCCCCTTCTATGCTGTAGAAACAAACTGATAACACTACATACATTCAGAGACTTTCTAGATTGTGTACTTTCCTACACAATCCAGGGAAAAGATGCTCTGTGCTAAGCAAGCTCTGCTGCCTTACTTGTGGCAGCATTCCCAGAAAGTCCAAATATTCACATCGTGTGCCAATGTGATGTACACACAGAGAAGGGCTGGAATGACACCCTCCATTCCTGAGTTTTGTTTCTGAGCTTACACTCCTCAAATGTTCTGTGTGTGCCTGATCTGACACATCAGAATGCCAGCATGATATGGCCTTTGCTCTATCCACCTGAAACGTTTTATAATGCTCTACACCAACACAAGGGTGTTCTTCCCTTGAAAAGGGTGAAGATTAAAATTCCTCCAGCCAAAAACCTTCAGAGCCACAAAAATAAGATATTGCTGCCCCTCTAGTTCCCACCAAGGTTTATTCATTCACCAGAGCAAGCTGGAGCTTGAGGATTGAACAGCTTCATCCTGAGTCCAGAAATTTAGACTCTTCCACTGGTCTGGGAAGGAGCCAACTATAATTCTTAAGAGTTACACATTTTTTTAAAAAATAGACAAACTACAACCTTATAATATATCCCAATATTTATAAAGCTTAATGCTCACAATGTCAGATAATTGACTCATATATTCTGAATCAAATGTTACTTTCAAAATGTTTTCTCAATACATATTAATGCTCCTTTCATTAATTGTATTTTTTGGGTTAATTTTCCTTGGCTAGCATTACACTGAGCTGTACTTTACATCATTATTAGACAATTGAAATCCACATGACTACTTGCAGTGGAAGACAACTTAGTGGGGTAAAGACTGACAAAGCCTTTTATCAGTCTGTCAGATAAATTAGGTTTTCACAAAATCCCTTTCCTCCAAATTTAATAGATCAAGGTTTTCAGCCTGTTTCAGTACATCTAAAAGTATAAATGAAAAGCTTATGAAAACCAGAAAGCCTATAGGTCTTTACAGGTTCACAAAATAGTTTGATTTTTACCTTGTGCTTCTGATATGGTCAGTCCAGGTATCGTTTTTAATTTTCTATTCGAAAGTAGGATTCTAATAGTGAAAAGAAAAACATTTATGGCATTACTCCCTGGTTTGGTTGGACCCTTTTCTTCATGACTCTAAAAAAGCTCTCTTTCCTTCGCTGGAAAACAGAAATTGGTTGTTGCACATACAGGCAGTTATTTTTAGCTTTGACTGACACAAAATTCCTCCCTCATTTTACTTCTCAATTTGGCTTAGAAAAAATGTCTCTGCCCTTTAAGTCTGGCACTTAATACACAGAAGTGTAAAGAAGAGTGGAACATGAAATCTAGAGATGTGAATGTACTGTATATAAGTTTCTTTAACTAGATTGAATTTAGCATTCATGAAAAATCACATTAAATGCAATGAGGTGACATGTCTTCCATTTTCCCCACAAGTTAACAGAGTAGCAATGTCAACTCTATCACATTTCTCGCTTTGGATGTTCCTTCTCCCTGGAAGAATTTCCTCCAAAGGAGCCATTTCAATTTATTTTCACAGTGAATCAGTTCACTGCTGAAGCTATCCAGCAAATGGACTAAGTGACCAATTTAATTTTGAGGATTGTAGCAAGAGGATATCATAATGGATTTAACACAGCAGTTAATTTATTTAACACACAGTAAGGAAACTTTTAGCACAACTAGGACAACCTACCACTTTAACAAAGAAATGTGTCTTTTTATAGTGGCTGGTTGAGGGACTACCTCCTTCTGTCATGTTGTATTTAATTCTTTTCACATTTGCAAACCATACGTATCATGGAGGGGATCTGAAAAAATTCCCTACAGCCAATTCAGTGAGACAGACATTAGATACAGAGAAATTGTGCTTAATATTGATCAGATTCTGCATCCTCGCTGACCCACCACCATCCATCTACAGATGCAACCTTCTTTCATCTTCTTCAGTAATGTATACACCTAATAAAATCTGCTGAGAAAAGATAAGGGGTTGAAAAAAAAAAACCCCAAAATCAAATCTCTTCAATAAGAAACCTATGACTCATGACTCAAGTCATCTCAAAGGGGAGGCCTTAGGAATAGCCAGGCATTATCACACCGTATCTCCCTAACCTGTAAATGATTCATGGCATTGCTGAGGGAGTTGTTGCTGCTATCAGCACACACACCTCAAAAGCATCAGCTGTGACCCCTATCAAAGCTGGAGATTTTTCTATAAAAGAAAAAGATTTCAGATGGGAAAAATGGAAGAAAACTTCTGAGGGTTGAATAAAATCTTTACTTTCTCCACACAGTTAATGGAAAGAATTGAAGCAGTCTGTGTTGGATATTCCAAGGGTGAAAACTAAAACAATTCAAGGTGGGAGACAGATAGGCTTTTCTAGAAAACTGAAGTCCCTTCTCAAGAAACAGCTTCCATTAACTTTAAAATTCACAACATGCTAGGGTTCTAACAGACACACAACAAAAATCTCTTGAAACACACAGAGATTTTTCTGATGTTTTTAATTCACTTTGGATGGGCTGATGGGCTTTCCAGAGCTGTGGCTTGTCACAAGAGGTGGACAGGACTGCTGTCCTGAGAAAATGAGTGTCAGGGAAAAAGGACTCTGGCCACACTGCTGTAGTCAGTGACCCTGACTGGGTGCCAGCCAAAGCCTCTCTATCACCTCCCTTCTTGGCTGAACAGGGGAGAGGAAATACAGCAAAAGTTCATGAGTTGAGATGAGGACAGGAGAGATCACAGACAAAACAGGCCAGGATTTGAGATATTGATTGAATTAATCAACTAAAAAATCAGTGCAGAATAATGAGAAGCAAAAGAAACCTTAAAAATGCCTTCCCTCCATCCCTCCTTTCTCCCCAGGCTCCACCTCCTCCTCCTCAGCAGCACAGGGAGATGGGGAGTGGGGGTAATGCTCAGGTTCTCCCAGGTTCTCACTCCTGCTGCTGTCCTGGGAGAGGAGTCCTGTCCCTGCTGCAGGGTGGGGTTGTTCCCACAGGAGACAGCTCTCCATGAACTTCTCCAAGGTGGGCCACTCCTCCACAGGGTGCAGTCCTCTCAGGTACACCCTGCTCCAGCATGGGTCCCCAGGGCCACAAGTCCTGCCAGGACACCTCTCTCCATGGGTCTGCAGGTCCCTGCCAGGACCCTGCTGCAGCGTGGGGTCCCACAGGTTCACAGCCTCCTTTGGGCACCCCCTGCCCTGGTGTGGCCCCTCCGTGGGCTGCAGCTGGAGGAAGCTGTAAATGGCCCTGCTGAACGGAGCTGTCCATGTCAGCACAGCACTGCTCCCAGGAGAGGGCAGTGAGAGGAACGGGGGATGAGCTCACACCCTCACACGCCAGTCTGGACTCAGCCTAAGAGCCACTCACATTTAAACCCATGTAATTACCATCAAAAGTTGTAAGGATCCACAACCCATCCCAGAAACACGGCCACCTGTGACATTTAGGCATGGCTGCCACTCCGTGTTAGCCAGACAGCTATTTCAGCTGGGTAATTCCTCTGACTGACATTGCTAAAGAAGGCATTATTCAATTCAGAATCCAGGCTGAAATAGGATACAGGTTCAACTTTGATGACCAGAAGTGTTGAGGGCTTTCATTTCATGTCTCATTCAAAAGATAAATGAGTACCATTCCGAAGATTAGATTGCCACCAAACAGAGAATGTCTCTTCAGAAAAAAATCAACTCAGAAAGGTAATTTCACTCTCTCACATATAAACTTTACCATTCAGCTTGTCTCTGAAATGACTGATCTACTTAGTAGATACTACGTGCTGAAAGAAATAATTCAGACGTTGCACATCTTAAGTAGTAGGAAACTCCAGCTATTGAACTGCCTGAATTGCTAAATCAGAAGTTCCTTTTAAAGGCAAGAAAATGATTGATGTATTTAGGAAGAACTCTATTTCTGCCAATGTGAAGGACTGAACAGATTTTTATCATAACATTATAAAAAGTTTGAAAATAACTTTGACATGCAGTTCCTGGAGGTTGAGTATGACTATTATTTTAGAGTCGCCTCAGTCCCAATGGAACTAGCAAAGGAAATGTTCAACCAGAACCACACGAGTTTCCTTTTATGTTCATACCTACCCTACGTTAAGCACAGTATTATTTTTACATCTTGCATATTCTTTCCCTGGGGACTACAGGCATGAACAGAAGCCTAACAAAGGCAACAGGAATTTGCAGAGTGAGATAGTGAGCACTGAACCTGGCACGGGCTTTAATGCCACACTTTCTGCGAGACAGATTCACAAGCGGCTTTCAAACCCAACAGGTATTACCCCACTGATTTTACTTATTTATTTTTAATGTGTTACCAGGCACAGTATGTTGGATTATCCAGAAAAAGTCTGCTGTGAAGGGAAGTGTTCAGGTACATCACAAACTTTCTGCAGAAAAATGACACATCACTTGGAAAGAAACCATAAAAATGCTTCACTTGATACAGAAACAGCCTGGGAGGGGGAAAGAAAGTTCCTAAGGTTCCATATCAGCAAAACTTCCTGTTTCACATATGAGTACAGTCCTAACAAAAAACTTGTTTCCTTGACTCCACTCACTGCAGGTAATTCAGCACATTCTGCAAAGAGTCACCTCCTTTGGTTGTGGCTGCTTTGCTGTAGGGTACCATTGTACAACTCCTGAAATTTTCCTGGAGCAGACTGTTGAAAAGCATGGGTGTTACTGCTGCTGAAACAGATACTCTGAAGGACTGAAATTGAAAGCAATTGTGGATGTTACAGAGGTTATGGCATTAAAGAGGGGGTGGCACTCCCTTCAACAAGGGTTTAACTCGCATTTTCACCCTGACTCCTTAAAGCAAAATAATTGGATTAGTTATCCTCATTGTACATAAGCTACAGTCTGCATAAGTCACCTGAGAAAGTGATTTATCCCATTTTATTCACCTTCCAAGGATTACATGCATGGGGACACGATCTCTTCCTCCAAATGCCAGCCCAATGAAAGCCAGTGGCTGATGCTTTTGGGGTGATTAATTCTGATCAGTGTGGGGGAAGACCTTGCCCAAGAGTCCTGAGCTGTGTGTTCTCCCTCCCTCTCAGCCTTATACTGTGATTAGAGGAGCTCAGAAAGAGGGGGAAAAGAGGAATGAGCCCCACAGTGAGCCCTGGTGGGCTGCACAGCCACGGAGGGCTGAGCTGAGTGTCAGCCACCCACGGAGAGCTGGGAGGGACTGTGGGTGCTGCTGTTTGGCACAAACAGGATGGGATTGTTGGGGTACATTCCTCGAGCCTTCACTGTGACATCAGCCCCCTAACAGGTTTTAGACAACTGAAAGATGGCAGCAGCTCACGTCTGCCAGCAGCAGCCAAAGATTTCTTTGTTACAGGGCATTTTAGAAGTTTTCCAGCCAATAGCACGTTGCTAAACTCACAGACAATTGTTCTACCAATCCCTGACAGCACACGCACACCTGCTTCAAACAATGCTTGGATGCTTTACTAACAATAAACAATGCTCCATTATTAACTTTAAAACCTTCTACTGTCTTGCTAAGCGTATTTCTCTGCAGCCTTAAGGTCTATCCTAGCCAAGCCTAAGACTCAAACGATCGTTTCACGTCCTTGCCTGCTGTATCATTGCATCCTTTCTACTTTCAGGCTCTGCAGCTGCAATTAACTAACTCTGTTATCTGTTCTTTCTGTTTCTGAGGCTTGCTTTTACAGCTTCTGAAAGTCTTCTCCCCTTTACTATTTCCCACAGCTGTGGACAGGACAGGGGATCCCAGTGACCTCTCATCCCCAGTGCCAGCTTGCTGGTTACATTTACTTCATTTGCTTAAAGCATTCTGCCACCATAATTTTTTTCAGAGGAAAAAAAATCTTACGTTAAAAAAGAAGAAAAAAAAAGCAAGAAAACTGACTTGTTGTCAGAATTAAACGCACAGTAAGCTGTACAACATCAGCATGTTTGTCTCATGTGGTTTTCTCCAGTCCCTTCACGTGTCAGAGTATTTCTCCAAAAGAAATTGGTTTCCTATGCTGGTTTTGATGAATGAGGCACATTTTCCCTCTCTACACCTTGACTAACCTCAATGAGACCACTCATGAAATGTGTTAGCATTCACTGTTTTGAACTTCAGCAGAAACACTGGCTCCACATAGTAAAATTCTCAGAGTTGTACACATTTTCTTAACAGACTGAATGGTCTACTCAGTTTGAAGAGGATCTTACTCCTAGATTAGCTAGTTAGAGTAAGGAGTTGAAAATGGCATATTCATCATCTGCAGCTTCATTTCACAGATTGTTCCACACAAAAACTCCACTCTAGATGCTCTTTCCTTTCACTAGAGCCATCTATTATTCATTTCACCTAATTCAGCTGCACCAGATCCTAAGGCTTCCATTCAGGTGAAATTCCCATTGAAGCCAAGAGGGTTCCTGTGTTAAAAATTTTAAGTACCTCTCTATGCCTGCCTGAGTTTTATTGAGTCTGGAGTTTTATTTCTAGGTTATCAGCAAATTTAAATATTCATGGTTGATTTTCCAGTCCAGAGCTGGCTATTAATAAGAAAAAGTAAGGTGGCAAAGAGCTTATTAAATTCAGTAATGTTCCCTAAATACTGCCTGTAGCTGGAGACCTTGAGGTAGTTTTTATTCAGTTTTTAGCTGGTCTGCTACCTAATTCTGGTACTTCTCTGCAGAATTACTGTTTTTCACTGATACAGGCATCTGCCTGGAAAAAAAGTTTTTTAAAAAAAAGGGGGGGTTGCAATGTCCTGGCAAAATAAGCTATAAATTAGCATTACTGCACTGCACTCAAAAGCAGACTTGCTGGGGGTTTTTTTAATCACAGTAAAATGAGATGTCATTTGTAGTTAATTCACCATGAAGTTGGTATTTTAAAGCAACTGTCTCCTCTGTACAGCTCACATCACAAGGAAAGCTTCATACATGGAAACTTCTTAGTTGCAAAATGGAAATTTCATTAACATACGAATATTTCTATTTGCTCAAATACAAATATTTGCCCAGAATTTTGAACGTTTTGTAGTTCTCAGTTTTCTTTAAATAGATTCAATGGTGACTCTGCCACTTGGAACAAATTTAAATCCCACTGCCTGAGTCCTCAGAATCCAGGGGGAACCTGAAGCAGACATGCCCGCACACGGAATGTAGGGAAGATGTTCCTGGTGGTAAACTGGACAGAAGCCAAATGAAGGACTGAGAACTCCGTGAAAAGACTAAAACAACACAGCCTCCAACAGAGAACCAATTCCAAAAGCCTCAAAAAGGCTTCTGTACAAAATTTGCCCATATAAGGCCTCAGCTGCAGGACGTTCAGCAGGAACATAGAGCTTTTATTTAGAGTTCATTTATTAGTTTATTGGAGTTTATTTGGAGTTCAGAGTTTGCTGCTCCTGATCTGAGCATGATGATCCTCCTGTAACACTTAATGAGAATGTATGGAGAAATAAACCTCCAAGGCTGTGCAGCACCAGCCAAAACAAACAAACAAACAAACAAACAAACCTGCCCTTCCCCAGTGATTTCCAGGTGCTAAGTACACGGCAAAGAGAGGTCCTAGATATTTTTTTTTGCCTGTTTTGCTAGGATAGCCCATATTCCTCTTGTCTCACCCAGGAAAGACAGGCGCCTGCCCCATCTTCCTTCACTAACCTGGGTGTCTGCAAAGCTGCTGTTCTCACATTCTCACTCCTCTCTCCAGATACAATTGCTGCTGTTCAGTAACATTTTGCCTTTCTTAATTACATTATATACATACAACATACAATATATTATTGTATATTATATATATGGATAAATATTATCTCTCTCTATATAGATCTAGGTATTTATATATGTATAAATCTATTATCCCAGAGGCAATACCAATGGGCTTGGTGTTGGCTCGGTCTTGGAAAGGCAAAAGTTTCTGGCAGCTTCTCCAGAGAAGCNACAATTGCTGCTGTTCAGTAACATTTTGCCTTTCTTAATTACATTATATACATACAACATACAATATATTATTGTATATTATATATATGGATAAATATTATCTCTCTCTATATAGATCTAGGTATTTATATATGTATAAATCTATTATCCCAGAGGCAATACCAATGTCACTGATGGGCTTGGTGTTGGCTCTGTCTTGGAAAGGCAAAAGCTTCTGGCAGCTTCTCCAGAGAAGCCTCCCTGCTCCCCCTCCCTTATCAAAACTTTGCCACACCAGCCCAATACACAAGTCACACAAATAATAAAACACCAGAACGTTAGAGCAGTTTTTGACTTGTCAAGGTATCACCTCGGGTAACATAAAAGATTAATATAGATGATATTGCTTAAATTAGAAACAAAGGAAAATACTCAGACGCAAAGACCTGCACATAACAAATAAACCACATAGGAAGGTAAAAATATTAGATAAAAACCCAACAAACCACTCAAACCTAGTGTCTGTTTAGTGTTTTTTCCTGGCTTTTCAAGTCAAACTATTCTACATATTTATATCTGAGGCAGAGTAAACACTGATGAGTTGTCTCCTCGTGTGAGGGTCAGCTGGGTGGTGAACAGTGTTCTTGGTCTGGGAGGCTGACACTGAGATAAAACAACTTTTTCTTCCACTGACAGTTACTTGTTGATTTGCAGACAGATGTCCCCTTGATCCTCAGAGATGGCCTTACTGCGATTTTTCCAGTAAATATTCTTTGATCTATTCCCTGGTATCTTTACAAATGACAGCTTTGTTTTTTCCATCACATTAAGATATCACCCTTGCCATTTTGCAACAAGCACCGCTGGGGCAAACCCTGCAAACAGCTTGGCAGCAAATGGAGCAGGACAACCTCAGCCACCTGGAACATCTGCCTTCCCCGGGTCTGTCACACCCTCAGGAGTGACACATCAACCACAGCCACTGCTCCCTGCAGGAAGCCAAGCAGCACTCGCTTCACTCCTCTCCTCTCCCTCCATCCTGGCTTTGCCTCACCTTGAAATTTGAGGCTTTAGAGAGAATGGCATGCAAACCTTGTGCCCACAGCTGCACAGCTGCTTTGTTTCCCAAAATAAACCTCAATTCTTATGTTACACAAGACTGTAGATAGAGAAAGGCAGGGAGTTTTGACATTTAGCTTACTCTACTCAAGGAAAAATCTCTTTCTCTGCTTTGCTTTGGTTTTTAGTTGCTCATTTTTTAAAGCAGGCTCCTTGACTGAAATGCCTTTGATAGATACATGCCTAAAGATTAACCCAGCTTAAGAACCAAAGAAGTGGCACATATAAACACAGTTCTCACTTTTTTCCTAACCGTTGGGTGCACAGGAATAGAGACCATAGAAGGTTTTACCCAAAGGGCAGCAGAAGGCAATATATTCCAGAAGCAGCAATTTAAGAGATGAGAACACTGAGATGTTATGCAGATACTGCCAACCATGATGAAACAAATCAGCTAAAAACCTCCTCATTCCCCTGATGTGACATCACATCCTGCAGATGTAAGCACAGCAACATTTCATTACACACCTGTGAAATCAGTGAGGTGCTGAGGAATCCCTGTATAACTACTGCAGCACAGCAAGTCTTGATTTACTTACTCAGTTGCAATATAATTAATAGAATTCAAAGCACATTTCTCAGCCGTGGTACATACTGAAAAATTACCTCTCACCCCAATATTAGACAATTCTTTGCAGGCCCAGCCCAAAACAACATGAACAAATAACCCTAGGGATTATCACATCCTGATACGCTGCTGCCATATCTTACCCTTGCTTCTGTTAATAACCAGCAGGTAATTCTCTGACATCTATCATTCGATGTGGTGTGACAGCACATTTTCCAGTGCTTCACAAAGACTGAATGCACATGTTCTGCTATCACAGAAATATCCACCCCCATGAGCTCCAGCCCACGTAAACCCCTTCTAATCTACCAGAAACATACTCCCCATTTATTGTGTACCACTTCAGACAGCAGCTGTCACAGAACAGGGGAGAAACCGTGGTGCACTCGTGCTGAATCCCTTTTGGAGGCAATGCTCTCCCATTGCCAAAAGCCCTTCTGCAGCCCCTGGAAATCCCCTGCACTTTCCTTTCCATGCCCCTAGCTGGGAAGCCACTGCTTCAAACCCTTCTGCTGCCTGCTGCTCATCACCCAGAATTACAATTTGTGCAGACAGACCCCATAAATAACTCCCAGCACTGCTCAGACCCGAGAGTGCTCAGATGTATTTCTCAGACCCACGCACAGCACACGTAGGCATTGTAGGAATGCCTACAAGTTCCAGGCATTCAAGCATCTGTTTATCCTACCTTTGATATCATAGGTTGTCCTGTTCATCTCATCCTCACCACTCCACCAGCGGGAGCGACCAATACTCCACAAATACAGAGTAACTGTGAGCTGTCCACAAAATCAGCATTAAAGCTCCACTGACCTGGGGATCACCCACAGACAGAAAAAAGCAGCGCAGTGAATGATCTGGAGTTTTTCTGCTTTAGAGGTTGAAAAAAGATGAGATGGATGGAAAATTGGGGCACTTGAGTTCACGCTGCCAGCAATTCTCACAGAGTGCTGTATTTGTACTCCTCTCTGCACACCAAAATGCCTCTCAGAGCCTTTAACAGGGATCCCTGCCAAGGATGCACCTGGGTTCAAGCCCACAGTGTTACACACAGTTACAGATGCCTACCTCCAGCTCAGCCATCGTGCTGGGATCATACAACATCACTAAAAATTCCAACAGCAAAAGTTTCCAACACAAGTATCACAACTGGGTTAAATGCAATCAAATGGTAATGATCACAGAGATCACAGATTTCAGCCAGCACCAGAAAAACACAAAATGAACAAAAAAGAAGTGATTTGAAGATAAAATCAGATCCTAAAGATTACAAAAATCCAGTTAGAAGCATCAAGCACGTACTTAAAGGAGCAGCATCACGAAGAATGGGTGGAGAAAGAATTTACTTGACAGTATCTGTGAATATCAATTTGCAGTTCACCTTCAAAAAGGAAAGATAGCCCCACAACTGTTACAATGATTTCTCGTGTCAACCAAAGCGAGTGGCAAGAGGTAATTCTTCTTAGCAGCACCCTGAATTATGTATCTGTACATAAGCCTTTAAATGTGTATTTTAATTTCACCAGAGTAAATTACCAGTATAAATCCTACCCTTCTCAAAGATCTCTGAATTTTTAATTAACTTAATATCATCATTTCAACCAGGCAGTCAGAAACTATGAGTAACATATGATTCATATTCAGAAGTAAACACACCTGCTTTTCAACAGCCTTTCTAATTACTGGCTCATTTTACCCTTTCCATGGCATTGAAGCCAATTTGGGTCACACTGTTTTTAGCTGGTGACGAGTCCTTTCAGCTCACAAATAATGTATAAGAAGTTGCTGTGTTGTCAGTTTGAAGGACGTTTTCAGATGCACAGTGGCAAACTGAATACATTACCAAAACACATCACTTTTCTCTTGATACGCCTCATTTCACCACCAGCTTCCACCAGACAAGGTTTTGCCAAGAACATTTCGGCTCTGATTGGAAGCGTTGCCCCAACCATTTCATTGTCTGAGGTCTGTGCCATAGTGACTGAGGGAGTGCTACCATGTACTAAACAAAACAAAGTGCTTACTTCTGATGTTAAAGAGAACAGGAGAACAAACCAGCGTGGGGTTGGAATAGTTAATGTCCTTTAAAAACTGCAGTGAGACAATGAGGGAAGCCTTCACTGCACTGCCTCCTGCTCCTGAAAGCGCTTCCTGAAAGCATTTTGGGGTGACCAGTGAAGCAAAAGGAACCCTGCATCAAAGGTGGGTCATCACCTCTTTACTCTGAGCAGTCTGGCCAGGACATGCACCTCCAGAAGGCTGCAGCTGTTCTCACAGCTCTGACGTGCCCTTAGCCACTGAAATATGCACGTGACATAAGATGGACCTGCTGAAGCTTTCAAACTCTCCAACACAAGTAAAAAGTGACAAATTCTCATACACAAAGCCCTGTTCATTCTCATACCAGCCTGTATGTCAGATTTCTCAAAGTTAGCATCATTATCTTGATTTGTAGCATACTAGTAAACTCTATACATCTTCAAAGAAAAAAACAAACTGCCTTCTGGTTCAAGCCGTATAGATTTTATTCACAGAAGCTATCTCCTTCTGACATCTACCTCTAAATTGCTTGATATAATGAGAGTACCATACCTGCCATGCTTCCTTTAGTTGGTGTGCTAACTCATATTGTAGATCAAAACAATACAAAAGCCACGAAAAACATAGGAGCCAAAAATGGTTATGTCCTCCATTCATCAATTTTAAACCATCACTCCAATAGTTGGGAGAATCTGTGCTCTAGATATGAAAGTCCCTTTACAGCTATAAGAAAAAGGAATGTTCTGAGATCCTTGGGGGGAAGAATCAGAGGCAGAGGGGCTGAAATGTGGCCTGAAGTCCTGGGCAGCACCACGTTGCCACACGCACAGAACACATCTCCAGCACTCTGCATCCCTCTGAACACGCTGATGTCTGAGCAACAAATGCTTTAGGTGAGAAAATGATACATGGGCGACCAGCAGGAAGGATGAGCAGCTGGGGAGCCACTGCAGGTGGGGCTCTGAGGTAGGAATGCCTTGCATTCCTTCCCCACGATGTTGCCAGGACTTATTGCTGAATGGAGGTTTTTTCCTATTTAAAACAAAGCTACGGGCAAAAAAAAATCAGTAGTCAGGTTTATTCTAGATGAGATGAAAATATTAATGTCCTAATTCATTCTTAAATAATCACAAACAATGCTGACAACTAGAAACTCCGGGCTGTTAGCATACACTGATTTGGCTTCACCCACAGAGAAGCTCCTTAAAGCAGATTTATTGACAACTGGGCTTAAGTGACTTTAATAAACACACAAATTACTGCACAATCTCTGGGTTACAAGTGGTTCCACTAATTTAACTGTAACAGTTATTTCTCTGTTTCATGTTTTTTTTCTTCCTGAAACAATACACCAATTATAATCTCATCCATACTACAGCACACAGCCTGCATTAACAATCCACTTCATACCCAAAAATAAATACATGTGTTAACAGTTATTAACAAACATGCAGTGCAAGGAAACTCCCATCACTGAGCTAGTTAGGTAACAGATAACCTCAATAAATACAAACGAAAATAAAAGCCCAAATCTGCTAAATAAAGGAAGCAATTAGAGTCCTATTTGGAGTTTGAGGTAGACAAGGAACCAGCTCTTTGTGAAACGAACTGCAAGGTGGAACTGTGAGGCTGCCAGAAGCAAATTTTGAAAAGGAAAAATCTGGGAACAGGCAGAATCTAATCACGGCTAGTGAGAGATCTTTGAATAGGCTGTGATTCTACACAACTGTGACTTAGAGACAAATCAAATATTAATAATTCAATAACTTGAAGTGGAAAGCAATCATCTAAATTCTGGTCTAACTTGCACAACAAATTTAGTAAAAGCAGAAGGAAACCTTGAGCTTGCACCACAGGAAACTGGTAGAGCAAATATTTTTCATTTGATGTCCCTTCTAATTAAGTAGAAGCACATGCTGGAAGCAAAAGCAGATCCATCCCTGATAAAATTCAGCATGGGAAGTTTCAGACAAGAAAAACTGTTTCAGTGCAGAGAAGGCAGAAAGGGAACAGTCATATCTTCACTGGAAAGAAAACATCAAGCAGAAGGAAAGAATGGAAAGGAGTTAGTTCTTCCACATATCATTACCAAAGGAGGAGTTTTTCAGGAAAGCTTTACCTTTCTCACAATGACTTCCAGTGAATCCAGAAGGGCAGAGACATTTGTTAGGAGCTACACAAGTTCCACCATACCTGCACCCTTCTTCACAGAATGCTGCAAGATAAAAGGAATATGTGGGTAAATTAATTTTGTAAAAATATATATTTGTAGGATAATAAGAAGAACATCTAAATTCTAAGCAACGAAGGGAATTTAGCACATTAAAATTCAGTCCACCTGCAAACACAAACAGAAGCAACTCACTAGAATGACAAGAGGAAAAAAATCTCAGATTACACCGTAGGCAAACCAGCTCACCAATAAAAGATTAGCAACCATCTGGAAGGAGAAGAGAAAATACATCATACGGTTTTAATGGGGCTGATCATCCTTCCATTCTATTGAATATGCACATGTCAGTTATAGTGCTCTGCCAATCCACAGCAAACAGGCAGCTTGGATACTGTTAAACACTGTGCTCCTCACTCTTTTCTATCAAATACTTCACTGGAATGTCAGTAAACACAGAATATATTGCTTTTTAAATTTTTATTGCAAAGGCTAAAGCATGTTTTGTGGAGTCAGGAAATTAAATAGGGTGAGGATCATGACTGAAAACAGGAGAAGGGCTCAACCACAATATAAATGTCTCCACTGAGATGTGATTTTCGATGGAGCAATACTGAAGGGCTTCACAAGTGTACGTGCCCAATAAATAGGATTTCAAAGTGCTGATGGATCTCATCTTTTCCTGGAGAGGAGAGGAGAGGGAGAAGGAGAAGGAGAAGGAGAAGGAGAAGGAGAAGGAGAAGGAGAAGGAGAAGGAGAAGGAGAAGGAGAAGGAGAAGGAGAAGGAGAAGGAGAAGGAGAAGGAGAAGGAGAAGGAGAAGGAGAAGGAGAAGGAGAAGGAGAAGGAGAAGGAGAAGGAGAAGGAGAAGGAGAAGGAGAAGGAGAAGGAGAAGGAGAAGGAGAAGGAGAAGGAGAAGGAGAAGGAGAAGGAGAAGGAGAAGGAGAAGGAGAAGGAGAAGGAGAAGGAGAAGGAGAAGGAGAANGAGCAGCCCCTACCCCTGACACACTCCCTCCCCCTCGACACTTCTTGAACTCCACAAGTGACTGAGTGGGTTTGACTGCACTTATGAGAGAAGTTAGAATTAATATTTAAACAGCAGCTCTCTGCATCTAAGCTAATAACAGATTTGCAAAGTGTTTCCTGCAAGCTAAAATCACAGATGGAGTGTTGGCAGAGATGTTACAAATGCTATGAAAAAGGCTTAAAGTGCTAGATAACAGAAGAAATGTTTAAGATTTATTTTCCACTACACTAAAAAAGAAAAAGAAAGTGAATAAGAGTTCTAGGCATTAAAAAGAGCCCCTTGCAATTGTTAACCACTTAGAGGCAAAAAAAGCACATCATTGTATCTCGTGACTGAACTGACAGACACGTTTGCCTGACTGTAAATATATAATTCATAGCATGCCAAACTGTTTTATGGAGGAGAAGAATGCTAAAGTGTTTTAGACAAGACCACAGCAGAATATTATAATTATCCTTGCCCCTGGAGCAAGGCAGTGGTGTGGAGAAAGCACAGTCACACTTCCTCCCCATCAATGCGCACACTCCATATGGGAATTTTCTAAAATACATCTATTTTGAAACCAGCCAATTTCTGAATGAGAAGAAGAGAAATATGGTTTAAGAGTAGTTTGGGGGGGGGGGGGGGGTTTGCATATAAATATTTGTAAGAAAGTGTAACTGTGCAGAAAGCTGAACGTACTGGTAAGAAATACAACTCCAAGTATACAAAACCCACGATGAGACTCAGAAAATTCCTTCCAGAGCTCTTGAAAGAATGTTTACTCACCTCTAGCCTCAGCATTCTCAGAGAAGGTCTAAGTTAAATTCTATATCTGCATGTATTCTGGTTTGAAATCGTGAGTAAACAGAAACTTTTGTGAAGTAGTAATACATTTCTGCACAATATCAAAAGAAGTAGGGAATATATAAAGGAAAAATAAAAAAAATATTAGCAAAAAAAGTGAATAGCTCATCCTTAACATAACCCAAATTACACTGGGAAAGAACCACACGGAGCTCTTGAAAAGAATTCATAGAGGGGAAGAAAAGATGATGTTTATTGTCTCTAACATGCACGCCCACTGAAAGTTACTGGTGCTGATAGGGACAGGTAGGTGAGAAGGCTTCAGTCAGAGCTCTCCTGCACTTTCTTTGCCATCAGAATGGACACTACCAAGCTGAAATATCACTGAAAGTACTGTGAAATATCTGCTGCTCACAGCAAATCCTGTTGGGAGGTCAGCAGAGTGAGGTGGTGTTCTCTTCTGTGCTCCTAAAAAGATTTCTGGCAGGGAAAGGTTCTGTGACAGGGCTGGTCATGTCAAAGTGTTGTTGGGATGGTCACGACACATTAAATTGCAGTGACACCATAAAAGTTCAGAAGTTCTTTATTATGGCTGCATGCTGGTTTTTATACAGTTTAGGAAAACTTCGAGGGTAACTTTTAATTGGTAATAGCTTACTTGTTAATTATTTTATTGGTTTGTGAAAGTTATTTTACTCGTCCATCAAATCTATTTTCAGATTGTTTACAGATTTTCTCTACTGATTCTCCTGGGACAATTCCCTTGTTATTACAGGTGCATTTATTTTTCACCCTCAGAATAGAGTGTTGTGTTAAAGTGAACTTTCATTCTTGCAATAGCTTCATGTGTGAACTTACAAATTGCTCGTTAGCTGCACTAAGAAGAAATGACAGGCCAGCTTTTACCCTATTGCTACATAAAAGAGGCTCCCTTCAGAACTTAAACGTTACATCAGTGCAGCAGCCAGACTGACAGCCACAGCCAGATGTGCCATTCACATCTGGGAGAAAGGCTGGGATGCCTGTATGGGCCAAAACTCTTTCTGTTCCTCCCTACAACTACACCTGTATGCATATTCAAATGTGCTAGTACTTACTTGCCAAGTAATTCCAAATGTTACTACCCTTTGTATCTCCCATCTTAGCAACTTGCAGGGAAAAAAAAGCCCCAAACCAAACCAAAATATTCGCTCAGGGACACCCTAAGGAACTTCAGCACTGCAGGCTGCTGTGAGAAAGGACTTTGTACTGCCCTGGAGTTACCCAGATGTTGGAGGATGAAGCTGAGGAAGAAGCTGAGCAGTGGCTGCAGGAGGAAAGGACACAAATCTCCTTTTCAACCCCCTGCAACACAGACTAACTGTGCTTGTCTTTGTCACTCAGGCTTTGGCGGATTTATTTACGGGATGTGGTTCATCCTTACATTTTTATGCAAGAGGAGAAAACCCCAAGGAAGAGTGCCAGCATTATCCTGCTGTTTCCCAGATGGTTCTTGTACAAACCATCTTGTTCCCGCATTTCAGAGGCTTGCAGGGAACAGAACATCAAACCCACGGATCTCAGAACACATTTAAAAAATCAGAGTAAAGCCTACTGTCCTTAACTGCTAAAAAAAGAGCTCACGGTACTAAAAGCAGCACTGGTAGCAGCACTCTGAATAATAAAAATGCTCAATACCTCTAATAATAGGTTTCCTTACATTTCAATATACAGTTTCAGTTGCTAGTTTTACCAAACTTCATTTATTTGAACCTTTTCTCTAAAAGTCCTGCCTCTGGCTGCAGCCTTTTAACATGCTTTCTCAAAATTAATTCATTTCCAGTAATGAGGTTTTTTTTTTTTTCCTTTATGGCATTAGCAGAAGAAATTAAATTAAATCCTTACATCCCTTCTGTACCTCTCTGCCTCATGGAGGAGAGGACCCAACAGGGAGCAGCTCAGCAAGTGAGCAGGACACCAGCTGGAGTGCCCATGCCCTCCTGAAGCTACTGGCTTTGGGGCTTTGTTATATGGCATGTGGGCTCTGGGATACAGATTTCCACTCTGGTTTGGACCCCTCACAATCAGAAGCCCATTTGGGGGTGATGGGATTACCAGTACCACAGAACCAGCAGTAATAAATGTTAATTGCAGACCCCCTCCTACTCAAAGTCAACACAAGAAAGACAAATCATGGCTGGATCAAATATTGCTGATGTATTCCCCTAAGCAGATCCTGTCTCTGAAATGATTGGCAGGCTGGCAACCTTGCTAAAAAGGAGAGGGGTTACTGAATTTACCAGAAAGGTTTTCTCAGGAAAATTAAGTGAAGATGCCATTAGAGCAAAGTCTACACAAATGAACTTGTATTGTTTAGAGGCTTATTCAGTATTCTGTATGTAAAAGAAACAATCTATTGATTTCAGGATGCTTCTGCCAAAGCCAACAGATCTCTCTAATGCCAACAGATTTCTTCCTCCAAAATAAAAGCCTTTATTATATAAAGACCTTTCCTAAACAGACATAATTTCTCTGCAGAGGAGGAATTTTATTCTCTACAGATGCTTCTGTGGAGAACAGAAAGAGCCAAAACTAAAGGTCCCCTGCTGGGTCATTTCTGTGCTGCTGTTGGAGGGGCGGGTGAGTCTCACTGCAGAGCTCCACCAAGAGCAGCATGGGAGCACCATGCGCCTGGCCATGCACAAAGCTGCATTATTCTGGGGGGTTTGGGCATTTTCTGGCAACACAGCAGAATATCTGCTCACTGGGCTACCACAGGAAGCAGATACTGGAGGATGGAACCCTCAAGTCGAGCAAATACCTCCCACTTTCAAGTGAAATCCAAGCAACTATTACAAAACATTCATACTTGAATATATAAAACTGTTTTAGCAAAAGACAATAAATAAAACCAAATAATTACCCTACAAATTTAAAGGAATGCTACTTGACTCTGAAGAGACACAAAAGTCAGCCGCCCAAATAAATCATATATATTATTTTTTGATACACTAAATGCCTGTGAAGTAAAAAAAACAGACATTCAGGAAAGGCAAGGAAGGGGTGAGGCACAGACTGCCTGGGTAAACAAAAACATGCAGCAGTGGAAGAGAGATGGGCTAGTGCAACCACACAAGGAATTTGACAATCAATTGATGGAAGGACCACAATTTCATTAGCTGATTGCATTTACTCAGACAAGCACACACAGGGGTGCAGTTGGTAACAATCCAACTGTGCAAGCCAAATTCCAGAGTAATCAGATGATAGCAGTTGCTCAGGTGGGTTTAGAGGACAGCTGAGAAAGTGAAGAGAAAGCACACAACTAAAATAAGGGAGCAGTAGAGGCTCTGCTCTTTTTCTCTGTACTCAAGTGTGACACTATCATCTATAAAAGCAGAAAACTCTTTTTGGTTCAGTGAACTACATCCACTGGACACAGGGTGGGACTTATCCCACACACAGCCTGTCAAATGCCACCGGAGCCCTTTTACAGCTGGCTGGAGTCAGAGAAGGACAAATCTGGCAGGGATGAACTTTGGGCAAAAGAATGGTCCTGGAAAATTTTCTTCCAACATGCTGAAGCAAGAAGGGCAGTGTTGGAACCCTGGGAGCTGAGAATTTTGGGTTTTCTGTGCTGCCAGGCACTGACCCCCAAGCAAACACTGAATTGACCTGAGGTTTTGGAACAGGCTCCCAAAATTGAGTGACAGCACTGGGATTGTGGGTGTGCAGTTTGAATAGAAGTCTGGGATATCACAGGGTGCAAAACTGAGAGTTTAAGGGTTTAGAATACAGTGATAGATATATAAAGCAAGATGGAGGTTTTAGGGCAGAGGCCAGCCCTTCTTTTTCACCACCTTCTTCATGGCTCTGGGTGCTATTTTGTAATTGGACAGAAAAGTCCCCATTGTGGGCCATGAGTGGTTGGTTATTGGGTTAAAAGAACAAATAACTTAATTGTCATTTCTTAATTGGACAGTTTGTGCTTAAAAGGCCTTGGAAAGAGACAGAGCCATTATTCACTTTGTTAGCTAGAACTCACAGCTTGTGAGACTGTAACATAGATAAGAATTAATAAACATCTGAGGCCGAACAAGCAATCTGTCTCTCGAGCATTTAATCCCGGCTCTAACAGAAGAAAAGAAGATAAAAAACCCGCAGGGGAGTGTGGGTCAGGGTGGCAGTGAGGATGCAAACACATCTGAGACTGGAAGACAAGCCCTCAGCTGCGCAGCTCTCACTTTTGGGAGAGGCTTGCAACCCAATTTATGCTTTCTGGATTTTATGTGTGGTATGTGGGAGGGTTATTCAGTCTGGGAAAAGCCTATAAATTTCAGGTTTTCTATCAGCTGATTGTAAAGCAATTATTCCTGAATTATTGTTCTAGAAATCTCACGTACAGAAGATACTTTGCAAATGTAATTAGCATAACTGCTGCCTAGTGTAGTCAGAATTCCAAATCCCGGCAGTACAAAATGTGTAAGTGTACGAGAGCTAAATTTGAATAAAGATCAATGAACCCAGAATTTAAGTGAGGAGATGAGGGTTTTTCAAAGTACTCAGAAAAGCATGAAGGAATTCCTTCAAATATGGCAGGCAACACAGAGTGAAAGACAGGAAAAAAGAGGCAAAATAGAAAAATCCCTAGCAGGATTATGAAGAATAACAAATAAATCAGGAAGAAATTATGTCAAATATAATAGGCACACACACACACAGTGTTAGCTGGTGTGTCTGGGTATACATTTGCATGCTACATAATATTTATCGACGTGGAGAAGTAATATTTTCGAGTTTGCCAGTAGGCTATTTCAGCTGATGTAGCAGTGAATCTTTCCAAGTTCCCAGTGCTCTGCCACACAGCACTTGCAAAATTAAGATTTAGGTGAATTTGGAAGGCTGAGCGTATCTCTCAGAAGGCTCTGCACTCTGAGCCCTTTCTTTGCTGTTATATGATGCTAAATTCTCTTGTTGCCTGGTGTTTTGCTTGACTGATATGTAATCAAGCTGTGGCCATTTGTAGGCAAGCAGCAGGCCATTCATCTGGGTGCTTTCAGTGTGGGCTCAAGTGCTCTTTGGCTGGAAATGCTGAATTATTTTGAAAAATGAAGCCTAAACTCCTGAAAATGAGTACAATGAATCACAGTGATAAATACTAATAATTCCCTTTGTACTACCCTGCTAATGGAGCTTACTTTTGAATGTGTAAGTTACCCACCCTGATTAATACCTTTTCACCTAAAATCTTTTCTAATGAGCAAACTAGCTGTATTTAATTAAATTAATTCAGAAAGCATATTGAATGGACAGAATCTGTCTCTTGGTAAAATGACATATATAAAATCCTTTTTAATGTCAACCTTATTTTATGGCTCTGAAGACAGACACCTGACAATTTTGAAAAATATATTTGAAAAAGATCAATAGAAGCAGTAAGGGACAAAAGCAATATAATAAAAACTGTCCTGTGATATATTATTTTTTAAAAGCACCTCTCACATCCCCAGATAACTCTGTGCTAAATGAATATTCCTGTTGCCATTTTACTGCTCTGCTTCCTCAAGGCTAGACTCTTCAATATTTTTAGTGCACCATTTTAAGCCAACTGCAGCTGTCTCTCCAGTAACCCAATAATAAGCGTGACAAAATAGGGCAGAATACTTCTTCCACAAACCAACCCAACATCATCTTTCAAAATTCAAATCAACTGTTTAAACTGGGAAGCCAGACTGAAATTTACTTTGAGAGGTGGCATGACACATGGCACCACTGCAGTTTTTCTTTGCATCACAAATGTGCTTATCATACTCCCTATTTATTTTAACAAATGGGTATAAAATAATTTATATTCACAAACATAACAGCTTCTTTAGAAATCAGCAAAGCTTAACCAATCCTAGGTTAAGGATAAAGAAGCATGTTCCAGAAGCACAACAGAAGCATTTTTCTTGCCTGATCTATTACCACAACTTTGTGAAGACCTTCCTTCAAATCTCATTGAACTCACTGAAAAAAACCTAAATTCAGCAACAGCACATGCAATTCAAGGTCTGCTTGGCCGTAGCAGGGTATATGGAATATTCATATTCCATAAAAATAGTGGAATATTATTAAATTAAAATTATTAAAATATCTTAATAAAATATATTATTTTATTATAAAGAAAATATAAAAATACTTTTCCAGCAACATCCATATCAGAGATCTCTCATCACAGTGTTCCAGTCCATACAAGCACACTCTGCAGACACATTCAGCAGAAGAATACCTGGATTACCCCTAATGTAACAGGTACACACTTTGAATTCACTCTTTTTGCCCTGCCCTGCAGCACTGACAGGCATCCTCACCAATAAAAAACAAGCCTGGTTACCAAGGAGAAACATCCTGTCTCAGCGTAAGAGATTTACTGTATTGCTAAATAAAAATCTATCCAAGCACCCTCAAATATGTGCATTATGAAAAACACCAGAATGTTCAATAAGCTGTAACAAAAATGCCTACAATGTTAATAAAACATTGTATTGAGGTGATTCTCTAGATGAGAAACACTATCTTTTGAAATTGTGGGGAAACTTTAAGAAAGCATTTTCAGTCACGGCTGGAAGTGAGGATGTTAAGTATGTGCAATCATTGCCTCTAAAGTTTCAAATTCAGCAATGTTTTTTTTAAGCTTGCTCGTACCTTATTGTAAACATAACTGAATCTGAAAAAAACNAACTCACTGAAAAAAACCTAAATTCAGCAACAGCACATGCAATTCAAGGTCTGCTTGGCCGTAGCAGGGTATATGGAATATTCATATTCCATAAAAATAGTGGAATATTATTAAATTAAAATTATTAAAATATCTTAATAAAATATATTATTTTATTATAAAGAAAATATAAAAATACTTTTCCAGCAACATACATATCAGAGATCTCTCATCACAGTGTTCCAGTCCATACAAGCACACTCTGCAGACACATTCAGCAGAAGAATACCTGGATTACCCCTAATGTAACAGGTACACACTTTGAATTCACTCTTTTTGCCCTGCCCTGCAGCACTGACAGGCATCCTCACCAATAAAAAACAAGCCTGGTTACCAAGGAGAAACATCCTGTCTCAGCGTAAGAGATTTACTGTATTGCTAAATAAAAATCTATCCAAGCACCCTCAAATATGTGCATTATGAAAAACACCAGAATGTTCAATAAGCTGTAACAAAAATGCCTACAATGTTAATAAAACATTGTATTGAGGTGATTCTCTAGATGAGAAACACTATCTTTTGAAATTGTGGGGAAACTTTAAGAAAGCATTTTCAGTCACGGCTGGAAGTGAGGATGTTAAGTATGTGCAATCATTGCCTCTAAAGTTTCAAATTCAGCAATGTTTTTTTTAAGCTTGCTCGTACCTTATTGTAAACATAACTGAATCTGAAAAAAAACCCCAAAAAACAACAAAACACCCTTGTTTTGATAGCTGCACGAAATATGCAATAGCAAACCAAGGAATTATTGATAGCATTTAACCACCTGAAGGTGACATTACTGGGAGGAATTAGATGAAAATGGGAAATAAAAGGTCAATGGGACCTTCGGGTCTGCATCAGGCACGTGTAAAGACAGGTAATTTACAAATAATTTACAAGGACATTATGAGACCCTGAGTCTCTTTTTAGCTGAGTAAAACCTGGAAACCCTGAGCTTCTTCCTAAACAAGCACACTAAAATTCAGGTGTTCTCATTGTCTTAGTTGCATTGCTGCAAGTAACAGCTACAGTGGTGTCTCTGAAAAAAATTACCTAATGGGCTTTTTCATCACCTTTCCAATCTCATCCCTTTTGCCAAGACACTCCACTCGAAAAAAAATTAATTTCCTTTTTCAAAACTGGATCACATTCTATTGACCAACAGCAGAAGGACAGGAATTGCCAGCTGCAGAGATGAGAGTCCTCTGCTTGCACAGCAGGAAGGACTTGAGTAGGTGAAACTTTGAGAGCTCCCCACAAGCCCCTCCAGCCCTCACTCCTTATCAGGAGAGATGCCACGCTAGATACAGACATTGCCCCGTTAAGGACCAGAATTAACAGTTCATCTCCATTTACAGCATCTGTCTTACCTTGCAGTCTCTAACAGAGAGAGGTCTGAATTCACAGAAGGTGCTGCCAAGAAGGCAATCAAGAGATGAAAAGCCCTGGATCCCCTAAGCAATGCCCCAGGGCATTCCATCTCAGTTCAGATCGGGTTTATAAAAAGGGACAGAAATAACAACAAAGAGAACAGTGAGGAGGGGTTGGAGAGGTGGAAGAAGAGAGATTCAAGCACAGTGCTGAACCACACCAAATAATGAATTCTCTCATGCAGGTCTGGATAACTTTTACACTCCCACACCTCTTCTGACTCTTGCAGTTGATGGATCAAAAAGAGAATGCAAATAACTGTCAACTGGAGACAATTAATCTCAGTTCTTATCTACACTTTAAATGATAAAACTTTTCTGTAGCTAAAATATTACCACAATAGCAGAGTCTTCTCAAAAAATAAAAAAAGTATATTTTTAGCAATTGTTTTAATTTTCCCAGTGGCAGAAGACACGTTCATCTCAATACCAGGATTTACCTGAGATAATCTCACCAAATTAGTTTTATCCATTAGAAAAGAGACCAAACTTCAACATTTTGCCTTCTCAAAGAGACATCAGATTTTTCAATAGGGAAAAAAGTGATATTGTTCTCACTGTTCCAGAGAAATTTCAGTCTAAAAGCAGAGATTGCCTTTGCTCAAGCTGGTGTGACAGCAGGTGTTACACACATCACCGTCAGCTTTATAATCATCATAATATGTTGCTTTTAAATAAATCCTTTCATCTCAAGCTTTTATACATTATGAACAATTAAGCCTCACAACCCCCCAGTGAGGAAGATGCATTAAGAGCACAAACCTGCCAGGCACTTCTACAGAACAGAGTTAACTACAGAAATATAATTTAATAGAGAACACATTTAACAAGTAAGAGCAGAAAAACAAATATAATCTTTGTGTGTATAATCTTCCAATGAGCCAGGAGCATCTCAGAAACCCAAGGGGCCACCCTCTCTGCTGGTGTCAATTAGTAATCCATACCAATTTACACAGTGCCTACCAATTCACCCTCTACACTGCTGGAGCTACAAGGCTCCAAGGAGTACATCACTGTCACTGCGTGTAAGACTGCACTGCTGCCTTGTGTCTCTGCATGCACATGTCATCATGCAAATATTTCAGCTGGTATCTAGAAAACGTGCATAAAGTTCACTTTAATTTGCCACCCATTCCCTGTCTCTGTTTGTATTTCCTGCAGAGAGCTGAGTAGTACCGTGTCGGGGAATGGCAGAGCAAAAGGAAAATGATGTACAGATCCTTGGTTGCTTTCTACAGAGCACTGACACCTTGGTCACCAACCTGACTTCAATTATTCTGCATCAGTGCATTCTCTATTCTGCAGTAAAGGCTCCAGCACAACGTCTCGTACTTCAAAAAACCAAAGTTATGAGAAATCCCTACAACCAGCCCGAGTGTGCCTTTAGATGGGATAGACTGGGAACAATTTCTTCCCAAAAAGGGTTGTCAAGCACAGCAACAGGCTGCCCAGGGCAGTGGGGCAGTCACCATCCCTGCAGGTATTTACAGGACATGTGCACGTGGCACCTGGGGACACGGTTTAGTGGTTAACAGTTGGATCTTGCAAGTCTTTTCCAACCTTAACAATTTTATGATTCTATCAGAGGTGCTGGAACTTTCCAGAAGCACAGGGCTCAAAAGCTTGGAGCGTCTGGCCAAAATTTTCTTTCCCAACACATGCAGAACGCTCCAGACAGTGTTTGTCTGCCTCTCAAAGCGATCACAGCGCTTCAGGAGCACCGGGGGACAGATGCTGCCCGGATTTTTTTAGTGCTTTGGATTCATTTAGGATGATATAGCTCAACATAAACTTGAAATACCTTTCTTATGCATTAGTCTGCTAACGGTACATGGTTTAGTGTAGAAGAAATAAAGCACCATAAAAGACAGCTGTAATCCCTCCATAAAGTACAGTGTGCGTTCCTAATGGAATATGTTTTCAAAACAGATTTCCAGTTCCACCTTCTTAGGGTATCTCGTTACAATGTTTAGTTTGCAAAAACAGACTACAGCAATACTTCCTATATTTCTTGGCAATACAACATTTAATTTTATGGTGCATAAAATGCATTTCTCTTAACAGATGTATCGGTTCCCTGATATCATGCCTAAACTGCTTCATATCCATAAATGCTGTGTGGGGAACTAGCAAAGCTATGGCATTTATCTTTGTTGTTGTGGCACACATTCCTAACATCCTGCTTCCCTGAATAACAACAAATACAGTTCTGACTGCTCTTAAGAGATTTGATCACGTGTGCCATATATATTCTTACACACACTCTGTGATTATGCACACAAAGTGTCCCAGCTACGCATTCTAAAGTGCATAAGAATTACAAGACTGTTTATAGATAAGACATCACTAAAATGAATAAATATATATTTTTAAAGTGCAATGTCAATAAATTTTCCACCAAATTCAATTCATCCTTTGGCTTGCCCGAGGTTAGCCCCCTTCCCAAACAGAGGTTAGACGTGCCATTTGTATCTTCTCAAAAAAAAATTAAATTTTGCTCTGCGTTGAAAAATTTTAGGATGGAGAAACATAACTGCAATATTCCCTGATCAATTCAGGAAAAACCATGTGCATATGTTTCACAGTTGAGAAAAATGACTGTGAGGAGCCACCAGAGGCACACAGTGGTACCACTGCCCAGCTCCTGCAGACACCCTACAAACAGTAAGGCCCAAGAAGTGATAGGGAAGAAGACAAAGGGACAGTTGTATGACCTGATTTGTGGAAATTCTTCTCTATATAAGCTGTGATAGGAAACGAGGTAAAATTTGTTTGATTGTTAGCTTTCTCCAGCTGCCTGCTGTGACTGGCTTTGGCAAAGGAGAGAGAGGTATTTCCGAACATCTGCACATGCATGTTTCTGTTCTCAATATCAAGTGGTCATTTCTAATGTACACAGACAAAACAAGTCAAACTGTGGGGAAAAGATGCTCTGAACAGCTCTGTGAAACTTTATGCACACTACTGTTATGTTGGTGCTGTTTTTCTTCTTTTTTTTTTTTTCCAAAAAAATCTCCCAGTAAAATTACCAGGTGTGTTCTACGCTATGAATAATAGTGCACAGCAAAAAGAAAATAAATCTCTTACAATGTACATAATGTGTCATTAACAGCAAACAAAACTACTGCTGCTGGATAGCACCGGAATAATGATGTCCTGTTACTGTACAAACAGAAAACTTGAAATAAAAATATATACTGGACAGAAAGCAAGCTTCTAGTTAAAATTACTATCACTCTGGTGCACTGCAGCCGACATGTCAACATTTCAGGAGCTGACATTTTGTTATCAGGCCAGAAATCTGATAATTCTACAGCCACCAAATGGGCTTGAAGAAAGTGATGGGCAGCAACACCAAACCTGCTCAGAGAGAAATCTGCTGCACAGGAGTGCCCAGCCCGACAGGCTCGTACTTCTGAAAGGTAATCCAGAGTCTGAAGTCATCTATTTAACCACAAAATAGTCAGTGTCAGCAACAGGGCAAGATTCCTCAGCCTGCCCTGCCTGCAGTGCGCTGCCACAGACTATTTCATCCATCTAAAATAAACCTTTTAAATTGTGCTCTATATGGCACATTAGCCAGCACAGCCATTCTCAAGCTCCAGGGGGTTGGCAGAACATCAAAAGCTATAGGGCAGGATAAAGACAGCGCATTTCTTACAGTGGAGTGTCAGATACAAGTAAGACTGGGATTTTGCCATTTCCATGAGAAAGCTCAGCTTTTTCAGGGTCCACAACCCCATTTACTCAATTGACCAGTATCAGGGTATTTAAATACACATTTAAGACATTAAGAGGCTGAATGAAGATACTTAAGAAGGAATTGATTCTTGTTGTTTCCAGAAGACACATAAAGGAATAAAATACTTCTATATTGGTTAGATACTCAAGGGAATTCAGCCTAGCTCATTCACCTATTGTATTTTTTTTATTGTTGAATAAATCAACAATAACAATCCAGCATTACAAAACAACTTCTACAGTGACTTAGATCTACCTCTGTTGTGCCACTGAGGAGGTACTTCAGTGAAATGGGAATGTTTCTCAGAGCTGTTTACAAAGTTTGGGGAACCAAAGGAGATGACAAGATTTGCCACGTGCAAACTTGTAAGAAATCTGAGTCGAGCTAAAAATGTTGTGACAGACGAGGCGCAAGACAAATAAACAAGGCATCCCCTGGGAACAGTAAACAGTCAAAACATTAGAGGGAAAGTGATACTGATCACCCATGAAAAAGCAAAACCTCAGAGGGAAATAACAAAATGTAACAGCCCCCCAAATGCTTTTAACACAAAGATAAATAGAGGTAGTTTCTCCAGGCTGAAACAATCTGTTCTCTAGCATATAAAATTCATATATTGACCCTAGCTGCTTCAGTAACATGTACATGCCAAATAAGCCTGTATTGCTTTACATTAATGACTACAGGTTGGTGCTGCCAATACTTTTAGCAGAGGGCAGGAACAGTTGATAATGTGACCTAAAACAAGATTAAATATACCCGGTTGTATTAGAAGAGTGTTGCAATAAAGTTCATGTTTTACATTTGCTTATACTCAGCAAATACTTCCCTTAAATAAAAAAGGTTCAGAGAGGTTGCCTTCTTTGCTGTCCTGACGCCTGGGTGTTCTCAGTCTCCAAGAAAAAAAATGTAAAGATGCTTAATGATGTAAGGAAAGCTGAATGTGATCTCAGCTGCTTTCTGACAGCACTGCCATCACAGCAGGGAGTGCCTCTAAATCCTTGCAGTACTGAAGAGGGTGTTTACTGGTAGGTTCTTTTTTTGCTTTGTTGTTTTTATTGTTGGTTGTTTGTTTTGCTGAATAGAGGCTCTACCTCTATTACTATTAACTTGTGGGTAACAATCTTGATGAGAATATCCATATTGAGGGGGAAGAAATCCTGAAGCCAAGTTTGTGAAGTCTCCAGGGTGAGAAAGCAAGTTCAGAGGACAGGTACCCAACACAGAATTTTTGTTTCCACTTGGCCAGCCTCTGAGATTTGCCATTTGGAATAATCAGAGTCTTTGGAGGAACTCCAGTTTCTTTAACACACTGGAAAATCCATCCTGTTGTTCCACTTGTTTTAAATAGGCAGAGGCAAATAGTGTATCATCAAGTGTACTAATTGATCCAAATGCAGTGCAAGCTAAATTAAGGGGGTTGGAAATGCTGAAAAAATTAAACACAGCATTATTAATAAAGCTGAAAATAGCTTAATAAAGCTGAAAATAAGATCTGAACAACCTAAGGCTATTTCTGATATTTCTCTATTTCTGTTTAAATAGATGTCTTCCTGTAGACTGTTATCAGCTCAGCAGGAGCCTTTCAAGAGAGGCATTTTTCTCATTCTGTGCATTTTAAGTTAGGTTTCTATGAAATTCAGCCTGTCTGTAAAAGCTGCTGCCAATTCATATTAAAACCATAACTACAGCTAAGCAATGATACCAACATGGGAGCACGTGAGCTGCAAACTCAATCCAAGCCTTTATCTCCAAACCAAAATCTGCTAGCTTATCTTGCAGATTACTGCACACAAAAGCAAGAGCACATCCAAAGGAACAGGAAGGAATCAATCCTCATTAGAAGGATTCTCCTCTGTGGAAATGGGCTGTGGGAGCCCTTGGCTGGCAGCAAGGCACTGATTCCACCTTCCCTCTCTGCTGCTCAAGAGGGTCCATCGTCATGGGAAGGTGTGGAAATGGATGGGGTTGAAGAGGGCACTGCTTGGTGAGCACACAGAAATGAGATGAGAGAGGATAAAGCACCCCAGATCCAAAGGACAAGTGGCCAAGGGGCCTCTGAATAGCATCTCTTGATCTGTTCCTGAAGAGTGCCAGAGTGAAGGAATGCCAGCTGGGCTTCAAGAGGAGGGACAATCACCAGCAGGACACTTGGAGCTTGGCTCAAATGTCGTGTAAGAGAAGGGACAGATGCATTTTATCTTTCTCTTCCAAAAACTCCAGGAAAAAAACACAAAGAAAGTAAAAAGGAGCAGAGGAGGAAGAAAGTAAATGAAACAAAACAGTTGGGATGTGTGAAAGTGTGGACGAAGTGAGAAACTGAAAAAACGCAGAGGAAAACAGATGCATTTTATCTTTCTCTCCAAAAATTCCAAAAAAAAAAAAAAAAACACAAAGAAAGTAAAAAGGAGCAGAGGAATAAGAAAGGAAATGAAACAAAACAGTTGGGATGTGTGAAAGTGTAGACAAAGTGAGAAACTGAAAAACCACACAGGAAGATGACAGCACCTCTACATGTAAATCTCATTGACAACCAATCACCAGAAAAAGGGAATACTGCTGGCTGCTCAAGAATTCTGGCCACGTCTTTTAATATTTAAATTTTAAAAATCAAAAGAGAAGTGCCTGCTGACTTCAAAAGGCAGAAGAATCCCATAATGGGAAGAACTAGCTTTCAAGACCTAAAACTGTACAGAAATTAAAAGAAAAAGCAGTTAGCATTGGAAAAGGCACCAAAGTCACTGTGTCATTACACATATGATGCACATAAAAGTTGTGAAACAGGTTCTGATGACTAAAAGGTAACCTTAACAAATATAAATGCACGGTCCTGATTCATTTAAGAATTATAATTCTTAACTGTACAGATTGTGAAAGGACTTCTCATGTAAAATTAAGAGTAAAGATACTGTCCCTTCTAACAGAAATTGATCCTTCACTCTAATGATTACAGCTCTTTAAGATATTTTGTAGCAAAATTGTCACATGTACGTGAAATCCATGAACCACCAGTGGAAAGGCACTGCAAGTAATTGAGAAAGAACATTCTGCAGGTCTGGTGAAAACAAAGTGTATCTGCTCCAAGGACCGAAACCCCAGTGACTGCTGTCCCAAAGCAGCACGTGAGCTGGCAGAGCAGTCCCAGGCATCCTGCCTTTCCCTCCAGAAGGCCATTACACGCTCTTGTCTTCCCCATTTACACCACTGGCACATCCCCAACACAGTTACAGTACTGTTTAGTTACAGCTTGGCCTTTTGCACATTTAATGATGGTCACAGATGTAAGGGGTGGCAATTTGAGTGGCGCAGCTCTGCAATAAAGCTAACATCATATATTTCTAATATGCATCACAGCTTTTCCCTGAGCTCTGCTTCCTCTTTGATAAATACATGCATCCTCCACGAACATTTAATGTCTAATGTGTGTCACAACTGAGACACAAACACCATAATGTTTAAGTTGAAAGGAGAAAGGCTAAATATTACCTACAGGTATCTACAACCCAGCTCATTCTCTCCAAGAAGAACTGAGGGGGAAAAAAAAAATCTCGAGCCATTAGACAAGAATTATTGCAAGTTAGAAAACAAAGCTTGTGCAGAGTCCTGCATGTTAAGGACTTCTGAGGTCACACCTAGACCAGCCCTGCCTGGCCCAGCACACACCACACACCTGCCAGTGACCAGGGGCCACCTGGCACACAAAGCCACATGAAGAGCAGGGCACAGAGCGTGATACCCCTGGCTGCTCAGGGATTGCCTGAGCATGAAAAGGCATACGGCTCAGAATAACTAAACTGAGGAATTAAACAGCAGCAAATTCTTCATCCCTAACACACTGAAACAAATAAAACTCCCCAACTCACAGCAAGCTGAACTTTAGTGAAACTGACCACAATGCTCAGTGAGAGTGAAGCAAAGTGGTATGGATGTAGGCTGGTGTGCTGCTATAAACTTTTAAAAGAAGGAAAGCAGCCACAAACCGCAGCTCAGCTGGTTTTAACCAGTCTGGTCTATCTGTACTCACAACCTCTTCTGCTACTTCCACTCTGACCCTACTTCAACAGTTAAGGCTTCCTAACAGGGGCTCTCCTCATTTAAAGAAAAATTTCCTTTCTTCCAGGACACAGCTGTGCCCAAACAAGTCAATCACACTAGAAGAATGAACTAAAAGCCTGGCAGCAGCAGTGATCCCAGTCCTGGAAGAGATGGGAGCTGAAGAGAGGCTGAAAGGGCATCTCCGAGACATTCATTAGCTAAAGAAGTTTCAACAAATTTAGCACACATCATCTTATCGGTGTTTCCATTGAGGTTACCAGTTGCTCTGAAAATGAGAGGAGTCACTGGGAAGTAGCCAGAGCACTGATGAAATGCCTCAGTTCCTCTCCATGACCAAAATACCCAGGACAAGCATCATCTCCCCAGCAGAAGTATTGACCAAGAAGATCAATAAGGTTATTTAAAAGGGGGCTTCAAAAATTGATTTTTTTCCAAGGGTCCTTCTAATTTGGCTCTCTGAAGTCTCTCAGGGAGCTACATTTTCTTTACCAAAGTGGTAGAGAAATTACACAGAAGGACAGTCAGTCAAATGGATATAAATTTCCATCTTACTGTCATGGACTGTAAGTGGAATAAAGGAGGGTATAACCACCAAGTCTATTATTTTTTGAAAGGTGCCCTTACTGAACAGGTGTCTGAAGAACTTTTGCATTTTTCTTTCATGGTTTGTCTGACCTTGGCTAGGCTAGAACCTTTTGAGAAGATGACACCTGGAAACACAAGGAGCTATCAGTGTGTAGCTAACCCCCAGGATTTGCCGTTTCCCACACAACTTCCAACGAGCCTGGACACAAGAGGAAGACTCCAGGGTTAATAATAAATATTACAAACCACAGAGCATGTAAATGCTGCAATGACAACGCCACAATTAACCTGCAGGAACTATTCTTACCATCAAATGCTCCTAGTAACACAGAAAAAAGGGTACTTGTCATCCTCTCAAGTCCAGATCTGAAACTTAACTCTTTCCTCATGCTCCAAGAAGAAAATACAGGGAGGTTCCCAACTTGTGACCACTTTGCAGGGGCAGGGTTGGGTTTGGGTTGGAGAAGAGAGAAGAATTTCTATGGCATTTGGCCAATTCCCTGCCACTCCTACCTCAGCCCTGCCTTCCCTGTTGCTTGCCTGTCCCAGTGGGGGTGGCTGTGACAAACCTTTAGGTCCCCTGACTTCAGGGCAGAGGGTGGCAAGAAGATAATTAGGAGTAGGAAGGATGGTTGGCACTAGGAAAAGAACAGCTTAATAAGGGATAAAAGAGAACAGGCACAGTGCCCCAAAAACCATGCACACTATCCTGGAGGACTCCATGGGGATAACCAACCAAAGACCCAGAACTGAGGAAAACATGACAATCTATAGGGCAGGTCTGAGGAAAACACAACAATCTATAGGGCAAGTCTGAGGAAAACAACAATCTGTAGGGCAGGTCTGAGGAAAACACGACAATCTATAGGGCAGGCCTGAGGAAAACACGACAATCTATAGGGCAGGCCTGAGGAAAACACGACAATCTATAGGGCAGGCCTGAGGTAAGGGTCCAATCAGACACTCAAACTGGGAACATGACCATATTTGTACAGCATAACTGCCCAATCATAAAAGCACAGCCTAATATGGAACAGCTTCATTAACATGCAAGCTCCCATGAACCTTTACTACTGGTCACAACCAGGAAGGGGTTTCCCACGGCCTTGGGTTTAGAGTTGCTTCAGCTTGGCCAAGTCCCACACTTGCCAGCCCATCTGCTTGAGCGTCCTATGCACACAAGTGCTCGTATCCCTTCTGCCCAGGCCCATGTGGGAGCTGCCATGGCATTGTGTGAAGCAGAAAGGAAAATCTTTCTCTAAGACAGATAGTGGGTTTGCATGCTTTTAGCTCTGGAAGAGAAACTGTGTATTGAGAATGATGACTGGAATTATATTAATAGATATGGCTTATCCAGTCTCTTAAATAGCAAAAAAGCATTTTTCTGAACACTGACTACATTTTTTTCTCCAAAAGATGATGGAATCCTGTTTGTTAACCCAACTGCAGCTGTAGAAAACACTGTTGGCTTTTAGAATTTCTGCACAACAGTTCTGAAATCTCTTTTCTTGTCACTCTGCCGCAGCAACATTCCACTTAGCAGATATTCACTTTATAGTCTCTTTTGCAACAGACATTCATTTACATCTATTTTACATGAACTAAATTTGGCACTGACTGTAGTAGACCAGATGCTTAAATGATACAAGAGCTGACTGCGGTGCTCATCTTTATTTACTGCTCTGGCTTGAGCTGTATAGATTTCTAAACATTTGCATATGTGCTGGTGAGATCGGAACTTCCTTCACATGCATTTAATTTTGCTCCATTCAGGTTAGGTCACTGGTTTTGGTTTTAGATTCTCTTTATATAGTTCAAAAGAAGCGTTCCCATGGAGAAGCATCAATTTAACCCACACATTAAATTGGTATGTCAGGTACCAACAGGAAGGTTGTAGGGGGTTTGTCTGGTTGAGTTTTTAAGCTCCTCTCAGATAGGCCACTTGTCCTCATTTCTCTCTTTCAAGGCTGGTGCATATGATGCTATGGATAAAAGCTGGACTTTATCAGTAGATAAGTGAGGCTTTTCTCACTGAGAGCTTTCTTTCAATGAAAGAGTATAATAAGCATTTCCTTGTAATTTTTTTCCTTGCTTTTTCATTTATCCACTTGGATACTGAGATCCACACGCTGATCCTGTAGCACAGACACACAAAAGGTAACAGCACAATAAACCAGCATCTCAAACCACAACTACCATCACACTGATCACATCTGAGTTAACACACAGAGCACACCCTGAGGGGAGAGCCAGAATTCTGTTATACAGGTCCTTGTGCTCCCTCACCCGCAGTTATTTGTGCCATGAAACCAAACCTCTGTATCTCTGAACTCCCAGCTTCTGCCTGAAATAAGATATTAATGTTCTTATCTCTTCATTTACTGCTTCCCCTAAATGGTTTCAGTCTCATTTTTGACTCAGTGCATTAACTGCTAGGTTGGATTTCTTATTCAATAATCCAAGTATTAAACGCACATAGAGATTTTCTGGTTTTGATCCTTTTCATTGAAATGCAAACCATGTCTTTATTAAGTCTTTAAACACCTTGAAATAGAACAGCTTACCTAAAAAGCATTTCTTTTGCACCTCCTCCTTAGCAAAAGGCCTTGACCTAGTAAATACATCACAACTTATCAGTGTCAGAAAACTCTTCCCTGTGTTTTGGAATCATGGTCATGGTCTGACAGATCCTTGGCACTGTTTTGGTCTGGCCAATCAATCACTTCAAACCCTGACTTGTCATCAAGTAGAAAATATGTGCCACAGAGTCATGGAGAACTTGTGTGGGCAAGGGGGGATCAAGTCACGGCGCATCTCGACAGGGACAGATCATTCCCACGCCCAAACCACCCCAGCTCCTGCCACCAGGCAAGGACACCGACCAGGAGTGCCTCACCACAGCTGGTTTTATTCCTCTGGGCTGCCAGAGGATGTGGGGAGGCCTGTGAGAAGCTGCTTGGTGCCAGCATCAGCAGATGTCACCCCTCATGCAGGTGATGTCCCACTGCCCTTCCCGGGCCACACGGATGTAGGGAAGCTCAACAACCTTCCCATAAACATCCTCCATTAACACCACTGAGACTTTAGTGCTGATCCCCCTCCTTCCAGTCATACAGACAACTCACAGCAAGTTTTGCTCACAAGTGCTGCTGCAGCTGCAACTGTGGGAGCACAGGAAATCACCAAACCCTTGCAGCCCATCTCTGCACCTTGCCTTCTCCCAGCTCTTCCCCTTCCAGATGTGTCTATTAAATAACTGCACATGGAATCAGTCATTAAAAACTTCTGGCATTAGTACACCTCAAATGCTCAGGAATCTTCTTACTTTCAAGCTGCTATATTCCTTAAAATTTTGTAATCATTTGCTCTTGTAACTCCAGTGTCCTTTACCACTTTTCTTCTTCTCCCTTGATACTTATCTCTCACTGGATTTGTACATGGTACAAATAACTCTTCACAAGCTTCGTACTGCTATGCTAAAAAAGACAACCCTCTTTAATCCATTTTTATCAGATAGATCCTGCATTTCTGCACACACTCTCACAGTCATCACTGAACATGTTCCCCATATAAAATCATCTTTCTGGAACAAACATGACAGAAGTACACCCAGTATCTTCAAGGAGATCTTACATTAAATTTTTGTACAATATTAAAGCTTCTTTGCCTCTAGTAAAAGTACCTCACCTTTCACTGAGCTGGTTCACAGTAGCAGCTCACTCTCACCTCAAGCAATAGACCAACACCACCTCACTTTCTACTTCAAAATGAGAAGCCCCAGCTGTATAGAAAAATTCCCTGTAATCAGCTTCTAAGACCTCTTAGGCTATTACAGTATTTAAAGTCTATGATTACATTAATCCACAAGACCGTATAATTCTTCCTGGAGGAGAATTCAGGGTAGAAGACCTCCCAAACCCCCCGTAAGTCATCATTAATACATAAATTGTTAAGATTATGGAGGCCTTTTTGGCATTTTGAACGGTGACCTACCATGCTATCCACCAGCTTTCACACTGAGTCCTCAGTACTACCCTCTAATTGAGTAACACCACCTTCAACACACCCAGATCAACGCTGACTAATTCACCACAAAGGCTTCTGCTGAATTCCAGAGCTTGAACGAGGCCCACAGTGGCTCTTGCTGAAATAAGCACTATTCATTTTGGTGCACAGGAGCATCAACATTCCCAGGAAGCATTTTGCACTTATAGACTGCTCCAATAATTTCACAGACTTCATCAGACTTTGATTCCTGGTCATTCCAAAAAGCTGCAGTGAAGAACTTGCCCCAAGAAGAACTTACCCTGTTCACAGGGTAAGGAACCTAAGAATGCAAGATGCCTGCAACACGCCTGTATGTTACAAGTTCCTGCCTCAGTTCAGGAGCCACTCAAGCTTTCCTAACAAAGCTCTCTGTACTTGTTTATTTTAGCAGAAGTTGCAATAATGAGCGAGCCTATTGAGTACAAATTTTCCTTCCTACAGCACCGTTTGTTGACAGAGATTGCTTTTTAATATCACTGTCATGCTGCTGATAGACAACAGAAGTCTACGGTTCCTTTTCAATTCCATACAGAGTTTACCACCAGCAAAAAAGTGCTGCTGTCTGTCAAAAATCAATCTGTCCAATTTCTGTGTATCAGCATGCAGTAATACCTATGTAAATTTCAAGGCAAGAATCTCTTCACAGGGAAAGTGAATAAATTGTCTGTTATTTGGAATTTATAATCTGTGATAAACACAACAGCTACTAACACGTAAAACCACGATAATGAGTGACTAAGCAAAACAAACCAAGACAACACAGGAAGTGATAATGTCCTAAAGTTACAGTTTGTGTTATCATCACTAAAATTTGGAGTTTATAAATATTGGCTCTGCTTATTTTTCATCAGTCATCTACGAAACAATACTTGCAACTTCCAAACAACCACCTTCTGTTTCCACGTGCCTGTCCTGCTCTCCAGAGATGCACAGACTGCCCCTGTCCAAGCCAAACCCAAAGAGAGAATAGAACAGAATAAAATTATTAATTTACTTCCATGCTCCCCAAGGACCTCATTGTTGTTCTCTGGCCTTTATTCTCTTCCCACATGTAACATACAGGCTTTTAATCCAACACAAGTGTTATCAGCATCCTGCCTCTGTGGAGTATATGAAACTATTCTTACGTACTTGCAATTCAGAATGGCATTTCATGACCCCAGGGAGGGGGACAGTATGAAAATGGTACTTCAGAGATTGAGAAGCAGCAGAGAGATCTCTAGAACACCTAACTATGGTGTTAGGGCTTACCAGTTTGCCCCAGCTGTGCATGGCTGTCTCCCACATGTTTGCACAACTGATAAAGCCCCTCACAGACCCACAGGCACATCAGCCATCCCTCATCACCTCCTGAGAGCTCCTATTTGCTCTCCTCCTCCACACTTCAGTTTCCTACCCGACTCCATCAGCTACATTAATGCAGCTAAAATGCTTACATCCCACCTCATGCTCTGTTTCTGGATGTTTTTTCTGAATAAAAGATGTGTTAGCATCTTCACACAACCAAAAATCCTGACCCATCCTAAACATAGACCTCCTACCACCTAAAGGTCAGAGAATTCAAAAAGAACAAGCTGAACTTGGTTTATGTGAGGAGTTACTGGATTTGTGCTGTTTTCATCCAGACTCCAAGGAGGAATAAACACAATCTCTCACAACATAAAACAAAAGCATCGCTCGAGAGGGAAAATCTGCTGAGATACAAAACAAACCCCAGGGAGATCTATCCCAGTGGTCTGAGCGCCACAGATGAGTGAGTAGGGCTGTCAGAACAGAGAGGATTGCTGAAATGGTCTGCATCTATCACCAGCATCAGCCATGCTGGAGTGGTAAACTCCTTTCAGGAGAGATTAAAATGTAAGAATGAATGCTGAGGCTGATCACTTAAGTTCATATTGTAGTGTGTATTATCTTTATTACTGTATTTTCTTATCAAGAGTAATTAGAGTAACCTTAACAGCACTTTCATCAATCTAAGTGTGCATTTCTCTATATTATTTCTTCATTTTCACTTTTAATTTGTGCACTTTATACCATCTGCTTTATCTCACACAGCATCTTACTCCATAACACTGCTGAACCTGTTACCACGCTGTAAAACTCTAGCAGAGGAGTAATTTCATCCATATATATGAGTCCCTGGAGCTCGTCAGTGCTGAACAGCAATTCCCCAGGACTCTCAGGGATAGCACTTGTATGATTCCCAATGCCCTCCCTATTGGACCTTCAGTGTTCACGTTTGACACCAAAGATGGGACAATCAACAGCGTGGTGTGGCCCGTGACAGCTCAGAATTAGGATGAATTGCCAGTATTGGGTCACACAGATATAGGCTGGAGTCCTGCCAAGAAGCCTGGCTTTGTACACTACCAAAATTCATTTCAGTTCTTACAGGTCAGGTATTTAAGCTCACCTTTCTTCCAGCTTCCCTCAGCTTCTACCACTGGTTTCTTTGGTTTTGCTTTTTTTTTTAATATGGCATTATGTAGACAACATAGTTATTTCTTGCTCTTGGTCTTCCCAGACTGTAAAATTTAAAAGCTTTCTACTTACATTCATGCATTTTAATTAAAAGAAAAAATGCAATATATTAGACTTCCAGACATAATTAAACCTAATACGCTGTTCCAGATCAGAAACTCTAATTAAGTTTCAGTATTTCCTATTGCTAATAATCACCCAGTCAGCAAATACCACCGACAAATTCCTCTCCCCTCTTGCCTTTCTGCCCCCAAGGCATTGCTGCCCCAATACTTAATTGGAAATTAAACATTTTCTCACTGTACAAGCTGGCCACACTTGTACTCCTATTTAAAGTTCAAAATTAGAGATGCTTCTAATGTAGAAAAAAGAAATAATCAGCGTAAGAGAAAAGTATGTTTCTTGAATGTGTAAAATTGACATTCCGTGACCAACTTCTGTAGCAAAGAACTCTGGAATGTAAGTTTCCAAGCAGAATATTCACAAGTTTCTTGTTTGGAAAGAGAGTGAAGAACCAAAGATGAAAATGCATGAGACAGACAAAGGTTCATGTATATTGGAAGACAAGGATTCTAAGGCTAAAACAGATTGCAAAAATAAAATAGTCCATGTACTCCAGTATTCCTTGGCCCAGTAAAAGAACTTGGCAAAAAGTAACAGTACAAATAGTTGACTCTATTTCATAAGTCTGCAGCTGGTCATTGAAGATTCACCTCCTGGAGTTTACAGCCTGCCCTTGCCAAGGGAACGGCACTTTCCCTTCTTACAGTCAGTGTTACACTACATATAAACCAAGTGGAGAACTTCTGCCTTTAGGACTGCCAATATAGATTCTGTTCACACTAGATCAACCAGCAAAGAAAAAAAAAAGAATTCAAAATAATTGTCTGTTTAGTCTGCGGTGGTACACTGAATTCAAAACTGGAAGCATTTTTCCTGATAAATTCTAATCTAAGAGACACTAAAGGGACATTTCTTCCTAACAGTTTAGTATTTAACCATTCATTTCATTTCCCAGCATGTATTTTTCAAAAATCAATAAGCCAAACACAATGAGGTATCTTTCTACCCAAGCAGCTGAAAAGCCTAACCTCCAGCATCCGATGACAGCAAAAGAAATCCTCTCCTGGTGGCAAAGTAACATTTCATGTTGCCAGCTGGGAGACTTGGGAGAAAAAGTGACTTTAACGTGCTTCTTTAAAAAAATGCACTAAAACAGTTAATATACTTCATATTCTGTGGCAGAGCCAAGCCAAAGCCCTTGCTTTACGACTCAGCTGGCTGCTCCATCAACCAATACAAAGGACACCCCCAGGACAGAGCACAGGTCCTGCCCTTTCAGCAGCGCCTCCTGAGCAACGATGGCAGCAATTTGGAAGTCAGAAAGAAATGAAAGAAAAAAGAAAAATAAAAACCTGTTACAGACAATCCAAAATAACTCCGAGGGCTAGAGCCTGTCCACTGGCTCCATCAGTAAAATCAGGAAGGGAAGGATGAGGCAAGAAGGGAAACAAACAGACAACTTAGCCCTGACACCGCAGCTGTGGCTGCAGGCGGTGACAGGCATTAGTGACACGCACGTTCCCGTGCCCTTGTTAACTTCTGTTCCACCACACTGCCAGTGATTTGTACAAAATACAGCCCCAAAGCCCCGTGTGCACAGATGTGCTCTGTGCAGAGGTGCTGAGCTGCCCACACAGAGCTCTGACCCATCCCATCGGCCCAGCCAGCACAGAGGAGATCCCTGGGTCTGTCTGAACCTGCTCCCTTCTCCCTTCCCTGTGTATTTATCAAGTCAATATGGATCACATCTGTCTGGGTTTGGAAAGAGGTGTCTGCCAGGGAAAAGCTGGAGCTTCCCTTGGAATGGAGAATGTAAACCTCCTCCCTCTAAATTATTATAATGTTGAAATTATGGAGCTTTCAGGTGAAGATATGGGAATAGGAATAACAGTTAAGGAATAATAGTTAATAGGAATAACTAGGAATATTAAAAACGCAAATGTAGTAGTAAAAAAAAAAACAAAACAGCACAAAAAAGAATCATCCTAGAAACACCAACAGAGTCAGAACACGACCTGACACCCTGTTGATCACGGTGTTGGGGGCAGTCCAAATAAATCCTCCTGGCGTGACAGATGTGGTTCTGTTGGAGCAGATACGATCCTATAGAAGGAAGGGTTCAGTGGTGCTGAGATGGGTCTGGTCTTCCTCTGGGAATGCAGTGCAAACAGGCTGTGCTGGTGTTCTGAATCTCAGCTTTTATCCAGATGTCATACATCATGTCCATATGTCAAACTGCTAGAAGAACTTACCCTGTTACTCCTCATGAAATTCTGCAGGTATCCTGAGAAAAAGCATCTTCATCCAAAATGTGTCCATGCCACTAAAGAATGTATGTTACTCTTTTGACACACGAAGGCAGCCCATCCACGTGGCTCCCTCCACAAGCCAGGCACGTTCAGTATCACCCTCACTGCAACCACATAGCTTGGACTCAATGGTCTTAAGGGCATTCTCCAACCTAAATGATCCTATGATTCTACAAACCCACCACAAAAGCTGATGTCAGTTTTGGAAAATTTGCCAAACGCAGAAATTCCACAGAATATATTATCAATGTACCAGATCTATATAAGCAGAGCAAATGTCTCAGCGAAAAATAAAAAGAAAACATTAATAAATGCTTCTTTTACCATTGTTTAAAATCAAAGCTGTGTAACAAGATTAAGAAATATGATCCACATATGCTGAGGATCAGACTTGAACCTTCCAAATGCCTCCACTGACTCTGAGCTTGGAAAAAAAAAAAAACCCATTAAGGTTTGTGTTGGTTCAAACTTACAGAATCTATTTGTCTTCACATCATTTTATACCCAGTACTCACTTCCTTGCATTCTTGAAAATAAGGCAATAAAAGGAAAAGAGATTTCATGTCAGCTATTCAACATCACCAGTGAAATGCAAATAACCCTGCTAGCAGAAGATACTTTTATTTGATCTATCACCAATATAATTACCATACTTTCACGACAAAGTCTCACCTGACTTACTGGAAAAGAGCTCACATTATTATGGTTTAATGAGAAATGCCTAACATGACTGAATAAAGTTGATGATTTAACAGGGGACTTTCATAAAAAAGCAGGTAGGCTGGGTTCAACAATAATTCTGGCAATTACATTGGCATCTTAATTGCATAAAAATAATAGTGGAAACATGACATGAAATGTTATATTGACTGCAGGTCAACAACTACAAAGAAATGGACCTCAAATATCACCCTTTGCTTCAAGTAGCAAAGAGCAAACAGCAAGGTATGACACTGAAGACAGTGAAGCCTTTTTTTCTTCCTTTTTCTTAGATCACAGGGAGGCCCTGGCACAGGTTGCCCAGAGCAGCTGTGGCTGCCCCATCCCTGGAAGTGTTCCAGGCCAGACTGGACAGGGCCTGGAGCAACCTGGGATAGTGGAAGGTGTCCCTGCCCATGGCAGGGGGTTGGAATGGGATGATCCTCTGGGATGCTTCCAACCCAGCCCATTCTATGGTTGTCTTTGGTGAGTGTAAGGGGAATTCAAGTATCACTGCATGGAAGTTTCCACTTTCCTCCTTTCTAGTAGACTTTTCTGACATTTCCACATCCACAGCCATTTATCACTGCACACACTAAAAAGGCCACGTTAAAGCCTCTGAATGCGTGTCCAAGAGTCCCCACCAACAAATGTCAGCATCCACATAAATGTGAATAACTGCCTGCACAGGCACCAACCTCAGCATCCTCCATCCACTCTGGGTTTTAGAAACCAGTGTGCTTGCAGCTGTAGGATTAAAATAACTTCCCCTAAACTTTCATCCTCCTGCAGCAGAGTCAGTCTGCGGATGGAGAAGTGCTCAGGTGGTGCAGCTAAGTACAGAAAAATGTTGCTTTTGCTGTATGCTGCACCTGCTAATATGAGGCCCATGGATGCAACCCATGGCACTCCAGATCTGCAAGGACTCCAGTCAGTCCTGCAGAGCATTTCAGCTCCAAAGAAACAGTGGGGAGTGTCAAAAGAGTAACATACATTCTTTGGTGGCATGAACAAATTTTTTGATGAAGATGCTTTTTCTCAGGATACCTGCAAAATTTCAGGAGAAGTAACAGGTTAAGTCCTTGTAGCAGTTCGAGATATTATCTGTCAAACATACTTCTCCAGGCAAGAGCAGGCTGTCCTCATGTATTACCTCATTAACATGTTCCTAACATGCCTGTCTACATGAGATGGAGCCTGACTGGACCTGTCTGGTAGGACCTAGGAGACAATTTACGAGGTTTATCAGGGCCATGGTGTCAGAAAGATGTTAAGGTTGAAATTACAATTAAATAACTACATCCAGATGAAAATACCACATTTGCTAAGGTTAAGTTCAGCCACATTCTACAGTGCAGTCTATTTGCCTTGAAGGCCAGCATATTTCTCACCAACTGCTGGAACACAGCAATACAAAAGACTTTGAAGCACAAACAAAAAATGCGGTTCAGACGTTAGAAACACATCATAGAAGTGCCTGAAATCGTATTTCAAGATGTGTATCATATTTCTGTTTAATGTGCAATCGTCAGCTTCAAGTACAAGGCACAAAGAAATGCTGCTTACAAATTTCTAACATCTACCTTTATCAGTGACAGGTAATTACCTTCTTTTTCATGCCACAGATTTCATGCATTAGGTGTGTAACTTACTCTGTCACGAGGTGTAATTCTCCCCAACAGACAACCAGACCAATAGGAACACTGACACAAGTAATATACAAAGGAAAACAATGGAGGGAAAAGTAAAGAAAAAAAAACCAAACACACCTGCATGCCTCAAATGCCATGTGGAGAGAATTGAGGTAACTACATCTGAAGATGCTATTCCATCATTTTAGTAATGGTTTAGGCATGGTATTCCCCAATGAGTATTTCCACTGAAACACTTGAAATCTTATGCTGCTCACTCACTCTCCTCCTCCCTATGTGGCAGGATGGAGAAGAGGACTGGAGGCACAAAAGGCGAAGATCATGAATTGAGATAAGAATACTTTACTGAAAACAGCAATGAGATAAGAAAATGAACAGTAGCAGCAACAATATCAATAGAAGAGTGTACAAGAGACAAACAATTCATACACGAGTGCTCACCCCCATGGAAAAGCCAACTGCAATGTCACACTGTGCAACCCAGAAGGGACCCCTTCCCTTCCCTTCCCTTCCTCCATTCCCAGAAAATGATGTGAGCTAGTGTGAAACAACCTCCATGTCCTGGCCAGGCCCCCTCCTGGCCACTGTAAAACTTAACCCTGTCCTGGCTAGGATCAGGGTATCAACCACCTCTTACTTTATACCATCCAGGTCACACCCACATCCTTCACCTTCTAATTAGACAATGATATATATACAAAATAATGAATATAATTTCCATAGTCAGTAGCCATCCCTCCAAGACGTCTGTTGAGTTTATTTAGTCCATGACTGTGGGTTCTACCCACCCCAGATGTCTCCCAGGACAGCTGGGCTGCTGTGCTGCTGGCTGGCTGCTGCTCCAGGGGCTCAGGATTGGTGTCTCTGGAGCAGGGCACACCCACTGTCCATGGCAGTCATCACATACAGTGACAGTGTCAGGCAGCAACCAATATTATAAATCCAGTTCAACAGCACAGACTGCTCTTACCCAAAAATCAAATCCCTTTGAGGTACACATCGTGTTTCCTCGGGGCTGGTGGTGACAGCAAGTGGCCATAAGATGGTAAGTATATCACCTGTTCTCTATTCCAGCTGTGTGCAGGTGCTTATTTGATTATTTTACTTTCACCTGATGAACATTTAATGCAAGGGGCACAAATACTGAGTGGATGAAACCTTAACATCTGAGCTATTTCTGAATTTCAGGGCTTTTGGGGCAGTAAACGTATAAATAAGTAATGGAGCACTAAAAATCACTTGGCAATAACCATTGGCAATTACTTACAGATTCCCACTTATTTTTATTTTGGCTTCAGTCTCTGTGATGTCACTGAAAATTAGTTTCTAAATCTTCCTCTAAGCCCACTCTATTTGCCAGGGCTTCAACAGGATGTGGCTACTCAGTTCTCTCTCCAGAAATGATGAATTCAACCTGCCCTTGATACCCACAGCGGAAGATGAATGTGTCTTGTCCGTGTTTATTCTAGGTATGATATAAACACAGCAAAGCATATTCAGCATAAAACGGAAGCCCTAAGTGCCTAATTACATAAGCAGTCTCACTGGAGTCAATCACACATTCAGTTAGACACACACCTTGCTCAGTCAGGTGTAAAATTACCACATTCACGATTGCCTCGCTCGCCTCTCTCCCCAGGCTAAGGGAACACCGCGCTGTGCACGCAGGACTGGTTTGATTGCCCCCACCTTTTACTGGGAACTAACGTATGCCATGGCAATATCAGACCATTGTTTCCTTTGTTCTGTTCAGGGGGAGGAATAACGGGTGCCAGGAAAAAGTACAACCATGTGTCTGGGTAATAAAAGTGGCGTACTAATGAGCACTGGTAAACCATCACAATGAATGCAGGGGAATGGATATTGCCTGCTCAAACTCTGCAAGTGTTCCAGCACCTCCACACACAGCTGCCATCTCTTTTCCATCCCAGGGCTTTCCACTGGTAGCAGCTCCTCCACAAAGCCATCAGGACTGTGAAATCACACGCTCAAGGGAATAGGTGGACACTTTTTAATCGTGCAAGTGACTGTTGAGAACAGTTACACAGTCTGTTCTTCAGTGGCAGCAAATGCATCCCATAATCTACACCCTCAAGGCTGCAACATAATTAAGAGACTACAGAGGAAGGCAGGTAAGATGGACATGCACAAAGGCCTGGATGTGCACTGCTTTCACATTTTTGAAAGACAAAGGTAAGTTTCTGAATTTTACAAAATTTTAACATTTCATACTTGATGTGCCTGTGTATAATAAAGTCATATAAATAAACAGTTTTAAAGTTCAGCTTCAAAAATCCAGATTGACAATTCCCCTCCTTATGGTCACAACCAAAAAAAAAAGAAAAGGGGGTGGAGGGGAGCTGGGAAAACTGCAAGCACCATCAAGGTGACATACTAAGTTGTTTGAGTATTTATTGACAGAATAACAACACTGGTCACACACCTCTGGCCCTTCAGGAATACTTATATAAAAGCTCTTAGGTTTTATGACATACAAATTGTTCATTTTTACTCTTGGATGACTGAATTTTAAATTATGTTGAAAAGCAGAACACCTTCAATTCCCACTTCTGCTTGGTTTACTTTAACTTCTAATTCCCTCTGCACATAATGTGTTCTGAGCTATTTTAATTCACATTATTCTTGTAGTTTGTGTACTGAATTCACCTAGTAATTCATTTTGATGATACAATCTTCAAAGCATCATTTGTTGTGTTTTTTTAGTGGAATCCAGAATAGATTGTTTTTCTCTGCAACATTTCTTTCAGGTACCATTCAGAGTATAGAGTTTAAAAGTTGCTGTTAGACTTGTACTTAGCATATGCTCACTTAGCATAGCCACATTCATTATTTTTATTGTTCAACACTTTAGGTAAGAACTCCATACACACACAGGGGTGCCTCAACTTTTCAGCATGTTGCAGAGGCTAAAACACCAGCACCACTGTGAAACAGCTGAACTGGGGAATCTTTCCAGATAAAAAGATGCAAATTGTCCCATCAAACATCCCGCACAGCTTCCAGATTTGCCGTTCCCAGTGTTCAAAAATAAATGCATTCTCCAAAACTAGCAAGCCCACCAATGTAACTCACATAAAGTGAGCCATGCCTACATGCAGGGCAATCCAAGCTTTATTACTATAAAATACCATTTTCAGTAATGTGGTCAAGCAAACAGTGTATAGTAAGTTTTTCCTCTGATTTATATCTACCAGAAGCTGTGCTGTAGAAAAAAAAGCCATATATTTCCCAATATAAGTAACAGGTAGTATTTTTATATTTTTTCCTGGGCCAGGATCCCCACTTTGGCACAAGAGATTTGACGGATATGCCTTTTGCTACGTCCATGAAAAATCTCAGTTTGTAAGTGTTTAATCCCCACTATTAATCTTACAGCCTTCATCACGTTTCACAATGGTGCTTGAGCCAGGAGAGGACAAATAAAGAGAAGCAAGATCTGGGGGAACAGAGGAACAGAGGGAATGGGAAGACAACGAGGTCTGCAGGAGCAGCTGTTTGGAAAGTCAACTGTAATACATTGACCCAAAAACCTGGGACTGAGCCCCTTTTCCCCACATCCTCCTCCAATGTCAAAACCACAGAGTAATGTCATACTGCTCAAGTCATGGAAAAATGTGAGGGTGAGAGCCACAGAGAGTGAAAACCTGGACAACTGCTCAATGAACTAAATCACTGCACTACATCAGAGAGCTCCTGCAAGGGCAGACAAGGTGCATCCTCACTCCATTGCAAGCATTTGATAAAAACAGTTTGTGCTGGTTTCTAAAGGACCTGGTAACATCTTAAATTCAGTACAGGTACTGGGACAGTAACAGAAATGGGGTCACGCAACGACAAACAAAAATAATAAACACAGAACACGTATTTTCAGGACTTCATTTCCTTCACTGATTTATGTGTCTATACCAAATGAGGAAGAGGGACCAAAAACCCCCCAACCCCTGTGATTTTATTAGCATGGGCTGTATGCATGTTACTGAACACTGAATAGCTAACCTGAATTTTACATATTCACAAGTGCTTGATTTTGGAGTCTTTCTGTTTGATTCTTAAGGTATTTTAAAAATGGTTTTGGTAGTTTCTGTGGAGAAATCACAGCACAGTGGTTCAAGAACAGACTTATCAGACTGGGAACAGAGTCTGAATCCTGGATCAGGTACCAATCATGGATGTCACATTTGACAAATCACTTAATGGTTTTATTTGATGTATCATAGTGGGCGAAATTACTAGGAAGAGGAGGCTGAGAAGAGTTTTCTGGATGATGCCCATTCCACTGCTATGGCAAAGAATAGCCCCCCCCCAAAAAACTTTTGTACGAAGAGAACACACGTAAATATTATCTCACCCAAAGGAGATTGCTCTAATAATAATTCCATCTGGAAGAACATAAAAATCAGTCAACCAGGTTATTTCAGAGGGCCTATTAGCCCAGCATCCTCTCTGCAGCTACAGCCCTAAACAAACATCCAGGAGAAAAACAGGGCAAGGATCTGGTGAATAAAGATCACCCATCACCTTTCTCAAACCAAGTATGTTGCCCCCCCTGTTTGGGCTGCTCTTCCTACATACAGCAGCTTTTCTGTCTCCCATCCTCATCACCCTGTGGCCAAGGACTCTCCAGATTAATTATGTGCTCTGTGAAAAGCTACTTTCTTTGGCATTGGGGTGCCAGCACAGTGCTACCAAAACCTGCTGCCAAAACCAACAACTGCAAGGCCCTTATTTTACATTTCAGTAAGACATTTATATTCAGTTTGCAAAAATGTTTGGTTATGTTCTACAGGGAGTAGAAACAGCTTCATGTTATTTGGCATCTCCTTGGCTTTTAATGTGCTTATTCCATAAACATGGATCCTGAAATGGTTGCACACTGTGACTGATTTCACAAGACAGGAAACTCTGTTGCCATTGTGCTCTGACTGCTACAATCGCCTTTGTGCAATGATATCTTTCAAGATGCTCTTAATGAACTGATTTTTCTCAGCCACCATAGAAAAAAAAAGTTCTTTGTTCCAAATAACTGCATGCCAAGCTCCCAGGGCAGGCCAGGAGAGTCACAGATATAAACAGGCAGGGTTTCACTCATAAGCATTACACATTTGGGGCAGCCAGTACTGCTGACCAAACCACCGTCCGTGGTGACTATTGCTCTCCTGCCAAATAAACACCAGAGCACAGAGAATGAGTTCTTTCAGTAAAGGATGTGTTTGAGGGCTAACGATTGATCATTTTAGATTTCAATACTAAAGGAAGAAAAAGAAAAGTATTAGCTCGTATAACACAAATGAACCATTTCTGATAGCATCAGAAATCTGCAATCTTGACTTCAGGAGGCTCCAAATTGGGCTCCTCAATGTTTTGGTGGCAGAGACCTGGGAGGGGGTATGTCTTCTGCACACAGGAGTTACTGACTAAAATGATCTCAAACAGAGTGTACAAAATGAGTACAATGTATGGAGCAGAAATTAACCATAAAGTAACACCTTCACATTTGTGCTTTTATTACCTATGCTCTGACAAGAGAGAGCAATGCATACTGAAATAGTCCAACGCTTCTCCACAGCCCAGTTTTACTGGCCAGGAGGTTGTGGGAACCATATCTGTTAACTTGTCATCACCCTGCAGTTCTCCTGTGCGTGCTGCACAGGACCAGGACCCCAGAGCCAAGGGGTGACCTGGAAAGCAATGAAGGCAAACCAAGGCAACAGGAGACAACAAGCAACTGAGTCAGCAAGAGACTCTCCAGGATGTGAACCCAGGAACCCCCACAAGCACTCATGAGTAGGTCTGCTGAGCCCTTTGCACTTACACAGGCAGAAAAACCTGTCAGATTAAGTCTCAAAAATATTTCACACAACTACAGCTTTTCCTTCCTTTTATAAAGATACAACAGTTGTCTGGACTGGACCCCTTCTCCAGCAAGCACAAATCACTGCTACACCCCTTTTAAATTAGTTATGAATCTACAGCAGGAGAAAGTCTGTGACAGCAAAGAGACCAGGATCTGGATTCTGACAAGTTACATGAATCATGGGGTTTAAATCAGCTATTTCCATAACTGATGTTCCACTCCAAATCATCCTTGAACAGTCTCTCAGACAGGACAGGCAGCAGTGTGCCCTTAGAGAGGCTGTAAAGCTGGGCTGCACAGAGCTGGATGTGCAGAGCTGAGCTCTCAACACAACCCAGAGGGATGAGAGGCACCCACCCACCAGAGCTGCTCTGGCACAGCCTCTCTGGGCAGGGGAGAGAAAACAGAACCAAGTGCTGGAACCCTGGGCACTGAGAATTCCAGGTTTCTGTGCTGACAGGCACTGACCCCCAAGCAAACACTGCACTGACCTGAGGCTGTGGAAAAGGCTCCCAAAATTGAGTGACAGCACTGGGATTGTGGGTGTGCAGTTTGGATAGAAGTGTGTGATACCACAGGGTGCAAAACTGAGAGTTTAAGGGTTTAGAATATAGTAATATATATTGATCAAGATGGAGGATTTAGGGCAGAGGCCAGTCCTCCTTTTTCACCTTCTTCTTCATGGCTCTGGGTGGCTTTTTCTAATTGGGTAAGAAAGTCCACATTGCGGACCTCAAATATTTGGTTATTGGGTTAAAAGTATAAATAATATGTGTCATCTGTTTGTTGGATATTTAGCACTTAAAAGACCTTGGAAACAGAGAGAGCCATTTTCTACCTTGTTAGCAAAGCTCACACCTCGTGAGACTGTACTATAGATAAGAATTAATAAATATCTGAGTCTGAACACGAAAAACTGCAGCTCCCAAGCATTTAATCCCGGCTCTAACATGAAGAAAAGAAGATTAAAAACCCCACAACCAAGGGTTCATGGGTTGAGATCAGGACTGAGAAATCACTCCCTGAATACCTTCATGGGCAAAACATACTCATCCTGCAGATATTACCTGAATTTATTACTGACAAAATCAAGGGATAATGAGAAATAAAATAAATCTTAATAAGTCCCTCCCCAAACCCTTGCTCCTTCCCAGGCTTTATCTCCACCTCCCCAGCAGCACAAACAGATGGGGAGTAGCCCCTCCACTTCCAAGGCCTGGTCATACAAACACAACACGTACAAAAATAATTACAACTGAATTTCCACACCTCACACAACTCTATCTACGCAATGAAACCAAAAACAACACTAGAACTGAAGGAGTTTTAAAAGTACGTGGCAAATTTACAAAGCGAGATTTTATAACTCAAAATCCAAACACAAACATAGCAATTACAATGACTGTACCACATTTGATGAACATCTAATCATGAACAAAAACACAAGGATTCTTATATTAAAATTGCAAATTTTCATTTTTATTGGTACAGTGGGTTTAGGACTACAGAAAATTTAGTGGCTTCAATAACACTGTATTGAGTCTGTGCCCAGCCATGCTAGTTTTAAAATGAAAAAAAAACTGTAGGAATTTTAACTGCACTGCTGTAGAAATATATACTGGAGTAAAATTATTAAATCAATTATATCTAGAAGGCCTCACCCAAAAAGTATGAAAAGTATCCCAGTGTCTTACACCTGCCCTGGCATTTTCTTCGTGTGCCTGCGACACCAAAATGCACAGGAATGCACCTGCCTGCTTTTGCTGTGATTTTTTCACTATGTATTAGCTATAAAAATATATGCAAAGCTCAAGACTGTGAAGAATGAAGATAATCTCAGCATGAGTCAAGACTCGCTTATTCTTTCATGAAACTGGTGAATATTACACCACAACAGCAATTAAAGCCATAATAAAGCATATCAACCATTCAAAGCCTTATAGCCACCAAAAATCCCCAGGCTGTGGGGAAGTCATGTTTGCTTCTTTCCATCCTGGCCTACATTTTATTCACAACTCACTCCAATGCTTCATAAAGGCTTTCAACTCCACTTCCAGCAGACACACATGTATGCAAAAAACATAAACCTGAGTGGCAGTTAGTTACCTTAGAGTGATCTGATATGCTTTAATATCAAGATATCAGCACACTTCACTGTCTCCCACTGCTGACATTTAAAGTTAATCTACCTTAGCTTTGCTGATGTCAGTGTAAAAGGGACACAAAAAAGCACACTACCCAGTACAGAAATAACCAAGGAGAAGGATGTTTTTTCTTCTTTAGCTCTTACTAGAAATACTCTTGAGCATTTTTTGTATCAGGAGAAATTCTGTAGCACATAAAAATTATTTTATCTTTACTCATCTGTTTACTACACCATCACTATACTGCCTACACACTGGAAGATATACAAACATCTTTCATGGAAACATCTTTCAGGTTATTAAATATACTTCAGACTAAGAATTATAAAAATACCTGTTTTGAAACAAAGAAAACAGCAGGGTGAGACAGCTTTCAGAGTGCCTTTGGATAAAGCACCATGTCCATCCAATTATAATTTGTGATTAAAACAGTGTAAAAGAGACCAATTTACTGACTGGCGTTTAAAAAAAGCCATTGTTAAGCCTGAGATGTAGTCTTGTTGTCAGGAGACATTCTAGGTGTATTATAAATAAAGACTCCCTATGATTATCCCCACTACCACATAAAAAATAAGAGTACCTGTTGCTTTTTATAGGGTCCAAATAATTTATTCCTGAAGTGACCAGTAAAGCCCACCAGGAAAAAGTCCACTCCTAAACACACATCTCAAAGCAAAAATACATAAGGATCCACAGTGCAATTAAGAAACCAAACTTCCAGATTACACCAGAACTGAGTCACTTAGAAATAACACCTCTACCCTTTAAGATTCCACCCTATATTGAGTTGCAATCCCTTAAGTGTTTCCTGTGTAATGTTGCAGAAAAATGTAACAGGGAAAAAATAATCGTAGTCTATGCTCTGGCAGAAATAAACTATTATACAGCCTAAATATTAATTAGAATAAACACTGTTTTGATTTTCATTTCACAATACCTGATGTTTTTCTGCCCAGGCATCAGTCATATTGCACACATTCGCTTTACGGTGTATGATTGTAACAAAATCCACCTCACTTAATCATTCCAATAAATCTACACCTCAGTGGAAACCACTAAATGAGATGTTAATAGCACACTAAATATACCTGTTAGACAGATTGCACATGTAAAATATGAAAGTACAGTGAGCAGTACTTGCACTTGATTAAGTGCTTGACTCCTGTTCATTCTCCACGACAAAGCTACACAGGAAAGACTGGCAAACACACCTCGTCCCTGTTTCAGAAGAATGAGGCTCCTGTTGAGCATCTGAGCAAGTTCAAGGTGCCACTTCTATCCTTCTGATAATGTGTAAGGATGTCTGTGGGCAGAATTTATGCTTTAAAGCAAACATTCACAACGAAATACCAGGAGTTAGGACAGGGCTTGTGTGCTACATCCAAATCTCCTTGTACCAAAAGAAAACAATTGCAACAAAACCTGGATGGCATCCCGGTAAAATATGATGGGAGGGGGCTTATTGAAGGCATCTAATCCCAAATGCTACCAATTATTTCCAGAAACCTTATGATGATTTTAAGAACTTTCCTTGGTTCTTTGGTTTGGCTGTGATACAGGGCACAAGCTCCCCAACAAACTCAGCCAAGCTGCAGGGCTGCACATCCCACAGCAACTGTTCTCTGCCTCCCTCTCACCGAGGCAGAGGAGACTCTGGGGCACAAAGTCTTTTCTGTTCTAAACAAATGGCACACATTACTTCAACGTGTCACCTCCACAGCGTGTGGTGCAAGGCTGCCAAGCAGAACTGGAACCTGAACTTATCAAGACAAAAAGCAGAGAAAGACATTTTCCCCCCTCGATATATTTTCAAGCCTCCCAGATTCAAGCCCTGTCAAGATTAGACATAGAAACGCTGCAACATAGCACAGACCAAGAGCCTCTGAGGTCTAAAAATGCTGTTTATATCTGTATTTGCTACCCCTGGCCCTTCAGCTGAAGCCCTGACAGTGAGTTTTCCTCATTTTATAGATGACACTGTTTTATGTTCACACACACAACCCTGTCTATGGGTGATGGGCTGTTCATAAACCTGGCTGTCCTGGAACCTGAAACTTCTCTCCTCTACCTGCTGCCACTAAACACTGATTTCCCACGAGGTCCATCCTGATGGGCACACTTCAAAGTACCACGCTGTACCAAGCAGCCACCCTTTGCCCACCAAAACTTTTGTTAACCAGAGCACTCAGTTCCCAAACCAATTTTTATCATTTTTCCCCTCCACTTGAAGTGAAGCTTTAACACTGCACTACTGCATCCAGTCCTGAAGTTTAATAGAATTGCTCCAATTGCCCTTATTCTACCCTCACCTATGAATTCTATCATTCATTTAGAGAATTCAAGTAAAAGGGCATGACATGTCTTCTACTACCTACCTATAACACTTTCTATGTCCTAAATCACTCCTACTTCTTTTTATTTTCTTCTCTAAGTTTCCTTTGTAGAAAAGAGCAATTTAACAAATCTGTAGATGCAGAATCTCTCTCTATTCAGGTAGTTATACCTCTGTCCTCTGCTTTCCATGCTGTAATTTCTTCCAGAATGGTTTGCTTACCATTTTCTGAAGGAATTCTAATATATAATCTACCTGATGCTGGGCCCATTGTTCTGTCCAGTTTACAGATGGTGATGACACAGCGTTGTCCTGCCTTATTTCAGCTTCATTCTGCTCTCACCTATTACCCAAATTTCAGTGTCTGCCTGAGATGCTAAAGTTTGCTACTTCCAGTGAAATTGAGGGTATCCACAGGAAATCTTATTTGTCTCTAGTTCATTGTCTCACTGTCTATATATACATAACTATGTGTTTGTAAAGTTGTTTTTGCATTCATCTCCACTTCTCTCTCCATTTTTTGTGTCACTTAAACTATGGCAGTATCCCTTTTAATGCTGAAGCACCTTCAAGCCTTGGTCTGTGCCCTTTCTGCACCAGCCTGCTCCATGACCATTTCCACATCTTTGACACAATTTGGTCTTTAATTACATAGCCCAATGTACCACATTTACAGTAATGCAATTATGCACGAGATCTTTTGCTAGTCAAGATGTGTGACAGCCTGATTATAAAAGGTTTTGGGTTTTTTAACTATTCTATTTCCTCTTGAATATTTGGGTTTTGTTTGGTTATTTTTCACAAATCCCCAGCAATCACTATATTCCCGTCCACGTTATTTCTGTTCCTTTTTATTTCTCCGTGCTTTTCACAAAAATTGCAAACGACACAAACTCCTGCCAGAGTAATTGAGTTGTATTTGCCAGTAGCCCACAATACAATTTAATTCAACTACGCATGTTTTCTTTTCTAAAACAAAAATAACAGTATCCTGGGTTTTTTCTAAAGACTATCAATGTGTTATTCACTAAAGCCAAAGAGGATCATTACTCTGATTTCGCTTTTTATAACACTGCTAAAATAGATTGTTGAAATGGAATGCAGAATCACGCACAAACCCAGTCCTTTTCTCTCATCATGAAATCATCATTTTTCTGTTTATTGTTTGGCTGAACAATATTAATAAGATTTCCTACTGAACCACAGAGATGTATTAATTCAGTAGTAGCTGGAACCACTGTTCTGTGTGTGTACACATCCACAACATGTAAACATCTATAAAGCCCTTGCAGATGTCTCAAGGAGAATGGAAACATTTATCTTATCTTCAGATGGTATTACAGCAAACATATCACCTTGACTTTTATCTCTGTTTTTCCAATCTGTATCACCTGAAGATAAAGCCCTAAAATACTACAAGCCAACAGCAGTTTATAGTTGTCCTGACACGCTCACACCTCTTTCCTTTTTGTGCAAGGAAAGGCTGTGGCAGGTAACTGCTGACATCACTGCTGAACTTGGGAAAAAAAAAGAGGCAGAAGTGGTTTTTCTGCTATCATGGGCAAAATGGGAACATTTCTTCAACTGGCACCCAAACTCGTGAAAAAACCTCATCTAACCACAGAACCACAGCTCAGAGAATCAAACCAGTACTTTATCTTGTGTGTTTTATAACTTACTGAAATGCAGATTATTCCAACAGTAGCTTGTTAGCAATAATAACTATTCCATGCAGTACTGGATTATTCTTGTCCTTAGCGACTTCAATAATTATTAGACTGCAAAATCCTTTCTATAATCTCCAGTTGTCTTTCCAATTTATGCTTCCTGGTCAGAATATGAGAACACATTTCCCTATACTTCCATGCATATCTATCTCAAAAAAGCAACTACAACTACACTTGCATGTGCAATTCAAGGCGTACTAAAATTATATCAATACAATATGCAATATTTCTAGATATGAAAATACATATGGTAGTAGCTCAGGTTTCAATAGAACTCTGAGAGTAAAAACATTATTGCATTTCCCTAGTGCCATTTCATTACTACAACATTACTAGATTAATAAATATGCAGTAGGAGTTTCACTTTGGGTTTTTGGCACATTGAAGGTATGCAAATGAAGAAAACCAGTGTGAAAACATAGATTTTATTAACTAATCCAAACATCCCCGTTTCAAAGAAATATAATTAATATAATTAATGTAATAATAACAATAATAAAAAGATAATATTGCAGTCAGGCTGTTCAGTACTCAAGACTCCTCTGAAACTCAGGTCGTCTGTGCTGCAATTCCTGCTTACTCTAATCAAGGACCAAAAATACACTGCACCAAAAATACAGTTTCTCCCTGCCATCACCTGCTGATCCTCAATACACACAGGCCAAGGTTTAACCTGCCCAACACTCCCAGTACATTTTTCTATTCTTTATTCAATCCTCAACAAACCATTTCAGTTTTAAGTGCAGGGATGCTGTGGCACTGGTGGAAAGCACCCAGCTAAAAGCCATATCCAAACCAATCCAAACCAGCTGCTAATTCAGCAGCTGGCAGGACAATCTTGGTGAAGGACTTCAGCTTGAAGCATCAAAGCTCATTGTCCTTTAAGGAATTGTTTGGCCAACTTACAAGGGTCTGAAAAATTAATATTCACCCTGTTGTGCCCCAAACTGTACAGAACGTTTTATCCAGAACATTCCTCAGTTTCAATTGTTGTTATTAAAAAACCAAACCAAACCAACCAAACAAACAAAACCCCACTGAAATTTAGTTTTCTGTTACTGTGATTCTGTTTAGGAAGGATGAAAACCCAGAAAAGACAAAAAATAGCTTTTTGTGAGACAAATGTAATCCATAAATGCATGAGTTACAACTCAGTAGTACTTCAAGACAGAGCCCTCACTAATCCAACCCTCCTTTGTCCTGAGATATTTGCTTCTTTTCCTCTCCCAAAAGGAAAACATAAACCCAATCCTAAATAAATGACATGCCATAAATGAATACTTCACAGAAAGCATGCCTGGCTCTCATTATTTCTTGTTTACAAAACTGAGAAATCTTCAAAATAGCCATTTAAAGATTTATATGTTTAAAAAAAGTCATGACTCTGATGCAAGTAGTCAAAAAACAACCACATGATGCTAGCATAAAATACAATTATCCTAATTTAAAAGGCATCTCATTAAAACTTACAAGCCAAAGGTGACAGCACATACCATCCACATTTTATAAAACATGAACACCACTCAAAAGCTGAATTATACCAGCTTAAATGACAGTATTCAGCACAGCAAATATAAATTTCTTTTCTCCTCGCGTTCCAAAAATATTTCAATTCATGCCCAAATCAATTCCCATCATGTCCAGAAGATGTCTTAAAGCAAATCGTTGCAAACTCCAGCCCTGCTAAGTTACTGGGATGCAGCTGACTGTCAAATGAAATTAAGGGATTAATTTATTAATGCCAAACATGAACACAGCCTGAGGAGGTCCTGGTGCCCCCAGAGAAGCAGACTTACCTCGGCAGAGGGTCCCGTTGCCCACGTAGCCGGGTTTGCAGGTGCAGCTGTGGCCCCTGATGGTGTTGGTGCAGATTGCATTCTCATCACAGCTGTGCTGCCCACTGCCACACTCGTCGTGCTCTGAGGTGGGGAGGAAAAAACAAAGATGAATTTACAAGATGCACTGAGCTCTTCAGGGAGCTGATGTGGGGTTTGAAAACCAAGTGGGAGAACCAGGGTGCAGCAATGGCTGAGCACAGGGGCTTGGCATGGGAGCCAGCTTATGGGCTTGCCTCAGTTCAGAAACCCAACATGTGCATGGCAACAGCAGATTATTTAGTTTAAAAACAGGAAAAATAATGGTGAGGAGGCAAAGTATGTCTGTGACAAAAAGCTACGGAGGAGATTATCAGGGAAAAATATCTGCTGTGAAGATTAACCTTTACATCACTGTCCATCACCAAGAGCAAGGATCATAAATACAGGCTAAGTAACAGCAGAGGGGCCCCAGCAGCGCGCCCTTTAACTACACAGTTCACTTGTCACAACTGCTTGCTCTAACTCATGTTGAACTGACTCCTTCCTAATAGCACGTGGGAACGTTTCATGTGTTTAGAGCACCAATCACACCATGGAGCCTCAAAGAGGCTCCCAGGCAAACAGGCCAGATTTTGCTTTCATCCAACACCTCCAGCTGCTGCCCTGAGCTAAATTTGCCACAGCTCCTGCACTTCACTCTGCTGCTACCTTTCTGTTCTTGTAAAGCACCGGTTAGAGGCCACCAGCTACCTGACCCCAAAGCTTGCTGCTTCTCCCTGCAATTACAGGGAGCTTCCCTCACACAGGATTGCACAAGGAAAGCCTGAATATCTCACACCTTTGCACATCTGCGATTCTCTTCAGTGGAATCAAAAGGATGCAATGAATTTTCTTAAAACCACACAACAATCCGTGTCCTTAGTGACTCCAATAATTATTAGACTGCAAACCCCTTTCTATAATCTCCAGTTGTCTTTCCAATTTATGCTTCCTGGTCAGAATATGAGAACACATTTCCCTATATTTCCATGCATATCTATCTCAAAAAGGCAACTATAACTAAACTTCCATGTGCAATTCAAGGCGTACTAAAATTATATCAATACAATATGCAATATTTCTATACATGAAGATATATATTGTTGTAGCTCAGGTTTCAATAGAACTTTGAGATTAAAAATATTCCCAACATATAATTGATATATATGTTATTCATATCATATCAAAAACATTATCAACATTACACAACCAATAATTGACATAATAAAAAATCAGCATCTGGAACCCTCCTTTGTAGCCTTCATTGATGCAAGTGCAATCAGCAGGCTGATACCAGGCTGAGAGGTAAAAGTAAGACTTCCCTGGAATTAGGATTTGCTTAAGCTTTTTACCAGAGTTTCAGGCTGTTCAAAGGACTGCAGACTAAGTCTAGCCTTCTGTAGATCACAGAGAGGCAGTGCCTCTAAAACACGAGCAAAACAGCAGTTTTTGCAGACTAAACTGAGCCCTTTGGAAGAGTGTCTCCACTGAGAACAGCAGCGTCCCAGACCTTGACAGGCTACAATTAACCTCTGCAATGCTCTCATTCTGCCTCAGTACAGAACAACAGCCAATTTCAAGATAATTCAAGACACATGTGAGATTTGAATGGTGAATTCCAAGGAATCCACTAAACCAGACACTTCTGCAGCACTGTTGATAACTATTTGCAGAACATATATCCAACATGTTTTCCATTTTTCAAATGCATTTGACAGCAAAATGATACAGATTGCAACTATTTTCTCTTAAATATCATCAAAGCAATATATCAGCCTCTCACTCTCTGCTTTTAGCAAGAAACACGCACAGACTCTCACATATGCCTGGCTTCAGCTGATAAACTCAGGCTGGAATTTATACTTGTTAGCTCATGTTGGTCCCTAGCTCTGCTTAGGATTTCACTTCAGTTCTTGCCAATTTTCAGAGGCTTTACTTATTCAGAACGCCAGGGTTCTCTCCTTCATCTTTAAGGGAGTTGTAGCACCGGCTGGTTCTTTGCTGCTTTGGTCTCATGGTGCTCAGGCTGCTGGGTCAGACACAAAAAGGATCAAGCTATCCTCCAAGGAGGCGTTTTACAGCAGCTGAGGCTGAATTAGGCTTTCTTTTAAAAGAGACACCCTCTCCATAATCTCTCCCTCCTCTTCCTGCTTTTAATTGTCATTAGCTTGCCTGTGTTAGTATTCAAACTATAATGAGACTGCCTTTGTGATAGGCCCATGTGTGCACACAAGAACATCCCTACTCAAACAATTGCCAAAATTAGTCTATTACCTTCTCAGCACTTCAAGTATAAATAAAAGATTTCCCAGTGGTGCCAGATGTGTTTTGCCAAAATACACAGGAGAGGATAAGTCTGCTGTGTTGTTCTAGGACTCTGACAATGTAAATCACTATTTAGCATTTCTGCACATGTACAGATGCTGGGAAAACCAAAAGATTTAGCACTGACAGAGCAGCTAGCCCACAGTAATACTTTGTAAACAGAGGTCAGTTCTTTCAGAGCTGAAATAATCTAAAGAGTCAGCAACAAATCTGAACATGGGAAGCTGCCCTTCATGAGACATCCTGATGCTGCTAAGCACAGGCAGGACCAAGGGAACCTCATACAGATGAGGAATCCCAAGATTTCTGAGCAGCAATATGGCTGCAACGATGGGAACTTTAAATGAAGTTCCCCCTGGTGTAGGGGTGTCTATAGCTGACGTTCCTACAGGCCTAATAAGAATGAGAAAGCATTGATTTCCTGCCAAGGTACAAAACTCTTTTCATCCAGATGAAAAATCCTTAAGAATCTCTCAGTGTAAGCTTTCCTGGCTTCTCTGTGCCCTCACAGGAGCTCATCCTTTGGAACACTTGTGTGTTCACAATGGGAAGGGAGCGTGGAGAGTGGGCTCATGCTCTGTTTAAACTCCAAGGAGATTGTGACTAATTTGCAGACAATGTTGCTTTCATGCACACAGTGCTTCCCAAAACTCCCCAGTCAAGCACATCAGACAGAGCCTGCTTTTGCTTTAATGTTATGGTAAATACTGACTAGACAGCAAACAGAATTGGCAGGGAAGGACCCTGCACAGCAAGTGAAAGGAGCCACAAACAGAATCATTCCAAAGCACCAAACAGGGCAGAGCCAAGACAAAAAGCCCAAAGTTGCCTTATTTTGACTATTTCCCTTGTAGCTGGAAATGAGAAGCACCAGAAAGGGACTCCAGCAAATGAAGACAAAAATAACTTCTAGTTTTTTATACACATATATATGTGTACATGTAAACAAATGGGCTGCCACGCTCAGGAATGAAACTGTCACCATTAAGTCTGACTGGAGTCATCCATCTCTCTGACTTCTATTTGCTGTATAATACACACAAAATGAGCTCGTGATCAAAGATGAAACGAACAAGCTCACTGAGAAGGACAGAATTCCTTGACCCAACTCTCATTCACCTGGGTTATTAATGTTTATTTCAAGTACAGTAACCACTGCTGATGAACAGGTACAACGGCAGCACCATTATTTTCTTACAGAAAAGTTCATTTGTTTATAAAATCTCTGCCTTGAACATGAGCATTTCTGTTACTCAGGACTGTTGTTGCATCTATTTCATGCTTTATGGTAAAGCAACATGATCAGTTTGTTTATTGAGCCTCTTTTTTTTGCCCCCTCTATAAAACAAGGATATTACAAGATTCTGCTTTTCCCCAAGCATTTATCATTCTTCTGAATTGCTCAAACACTGAAGATTTTACAGGAAATTAAAGGATATCAATTTTTTATTGCAAAAAAAAAAAAAAAAGAAGAAAGAAAGAAAGAATAAAATGTCCACTGCTCATTTCCTTTCTACTTTTATTCTTCCTGTAAGCAGAGGTGAGGGATGGAAGGATATATCATCTCTGATGCTCCAGCTCTCCTGGCCCTATTTCCTACCCACCAAGCTACAGCTAAGGCCAGCAAAATACACATTTAAACTTAATGTTTTCTTTCTGGACAAAAACTGCCTAAAATATTCAAAAGCTTTCATGAACTTTTCCAAAATTTTCAGGAAGATCTGTGAATTTTCTGAGTTCACACTGAGGTCAGGCCATCTTGTGATGAAATGAAGTTCATTCTTTCTTCAGCCTTCACCTGAGAATGGCCATCCGCCTCCAAAAGCATCTGTAGGAAATGAATCCTTCTCCAAAACCACACCTCCATCACCCGTGTTCTGTGATTCTCTGCATCACCTTTCAGGCCCACACCACCACTGTCACAGGTCTGATCTTTACATGTGGGTAGTTTTACACCAGCACATGCACAGGTGTAGAAGACAAATATTACAATTACCTCCACTTTGCTCAGAAGCAGCCTATCTGGGTTTGCAAAGACAGGTGTCTGCCAGGGAAAAGCTGGAGCTTCTCCTGGAACGGAGAATGTAAACCCCCTTCCTTCCAAATTATTATAATTTTGCAATCAAGGAGCTTTCAGTCAAAGATATGGAAACAGGAAAAACAGTTCTTTACTAGGAATAATAAAAATGCAAATGTAGTAGTAAAAAACCCAAGCAAACAAACAAAAAATCCCTACTTTATTCTCTAGCTCTGCCCAGCCTCTGTTTCAGGTCAGTTTTCCTAAGGCTTCACCCTCAGCAGCAGCAGATCATTCATGCCACGTTTCACTTGTGAAACTACTTGTTTAAATTTTAACTAAACTTTCAGCTGTCTTCAAAACACAGCTATCTATTTAAGGCTAAGGAAGTTAACCCACACTAGGCTCTAGCAGCTCCTGCAAACCTCAAACGAGTTATCACCATTCCAGCTGCTGATGGCTGATCCCTTCAGTGTCAAGTAGGAATGGAAATATTCAAACAAGGAAAAAAAAAAAGGTCAGCAACCTTCATGTACTCATATTTCTGTCAAATCCCTTTTACCACAACTTTTCCAGACTAAGCTCTGTGAAGGAATCACAAAAATACTTTTTTTTTTTTTAAATACTTTAAAAATACCTTCAGTTCTGGGCTAAACTAAACTGGAAGAATGCAGGAGGAAAAGCGCTGGGAGCAGAAGGAAAGGTGCCAGACAAAGATTTTGCCTGCCTGAGGTAATACATTCTGCATAAAGCCACCCACATGACACTGCAAAACTGGCTGTAAGTAAAAACAACCACAAGAAAATAATTCAGAACACATGCAAGGTACAAAAAAGGCTCTGTCATGTATTTATGAAAGCAATTGCACATACATCTAAACATATATATAAACAATTACAGGAAAATGCAAATTTTCTCCCTTCATATGTACATGAAATGTGGTGTTTGTGAAAGGTTCTAGGCAGCTCTGACAATTAACATCAGAAGCATCAGTCAAGAAATAAAACAGCTCTTTAAAAAAAAAAAAGTATTACAATAATACTTTTGAAGTTTGGGGTATTATAAATACCCACATTCTTACAAAAGAGATCTATTCAACAAAATCATTTTCTATTCATCACCTAAGAGGAATATGGCCTTTGCTTTTATTGTGTTTGTATGGTTTTTAGAATGCATTTTCCAGAAGTACCACAGAATTCACGAGATGCCTCCACTTTCCCATATTGAAAGGCTCAACACTGTTAACACTTAGGAGATTTGTATGGGCTATAAAGGTAGGTTCTAGACATTTTTAGCTTTCTCTTGCTCTTTTTTTTTTTTTTTTTTAATTCCCTGTTCATGCTTGGAGTAATTCTAGAATTTTATTGTTCATGCTTTGTGTAAAAATACTTAACTGAAAATTAGAACCCTACATTGAAAATATACAGCAAAAAACACATAGTGAAGCTAAGAACCTTTTGGTCAAGAGTCATGAAATCAGCACAGCTTTCCCTTGTGCAAAAGTACAGAAAAACTTTCAAATCTATAATTTCTAAAAGGTACAATTAACATAGGATCTATTTTTAAGCAAGAATGCCAAAATTTTTGCCTTCAATTTCTTTATTTAAAGATGCTCTTCACAAAAAGACAGACACTGGGATGGAATTACAGGAGACATTCCATTGTAGGGCCTTTCACTATAGCTGCTTTCACTTCTTATTACAAGAAAAGGCCCCAATTTAGACGTGCTTACAAGATGGAAACAATTTTCTTATTGTAAAGACTCTCTTTCATTACCTCCTCAAAGCCTTCATCCTTCAATAAGGAAACATTCATCTTTGAAATGCACTCTGCAAAGACTGACTATCCGTTTATTCATATTTTTCTGGCACTGAGAAGAAATCTAAGCTGTTCTCTAAACTGTTGAGGTAACAGCCAGCTCGTGGGGTGCAGAACCACAAATACAGCAAACATTTCTACAGAGCGAGAGGCTCGGAGAGACAGCTCACCCAACAGCAAGGTCATGGGTGCCACCACTGTTCATTAATACACTTATCATTGGGATAGAGGACGTGGCCTAATGCAAAATTCATTCTCTGGCAGCCATTAAGCAATGGTCTTTGAAAACTCAGAAAGGAGAAAGCCATCTCTCCAAATACTTCTAAAAAGCCACAACCCTTTGCTGCATGTTTATTAGGATTCAGATGTCTAGGGTAATAACTAAGGTTGAAAAAATGATCGATTAAAAAAGTTGAATTTAGACAGAATTGTGGACTTAGTGGAATGAGGATTTCAGCTCACACGAAGCTAAGATAAAACAAAAGGGACAGCTTTTAAACAGATTGAATAAAAGGAAGCTTTATTCTGAACGCACAGAATCTCCCACAGAAAACCAGGGCAATTAGAAACAAGATGCATACATCAAACAAGAAATTACATTGGAGATAGATGGTAAGCTGGTGAATGATCATAACTAATTGTGAATCCAGAAAGCTCTGGGAAAAACAAACAAACAAAACAAATGTGTTTTTCTACTCCTGAGAATCAAAGTTAATGTTATCTATACCCACTCCCAACTTCAGCATCGCAGCTCACCCTGCCCATTTCCACAAGGAAACAGGAAGAAGGAACAGGGGGCAGAACAAAAAGCCCCACTGTTTCCTTCTGCAACTCTATCCTTAGGAGCACCTAAACATACAAAATGCTGGTATAAGTATCCCATTTGCCATTCTTTTAATAAGAAATTAAAACGCTTTTGTAAATTATGACACAACAAACACCTTCTGGTGTTAAACATGAAATTATTTAGACTACAATCTAAAGGAGTAGACACATGCTACTCTTGGGTAATTAGGAAGAAATAGTGGGATTTAATTTGAATATAAAATTCCAAATGTGCCTGCAGTTGCCTCTTGGAACCAAACTCCTTCTACAACCTGCAGGAGTTCTGTTCCACCACGTCCCCTCTTGCACTGAAGCTCTCCATGTGACGTCCTCAGCTTGTGTACCAGAGGTACACACAGGATTCAGAACACCATCAATTTATCCAACAGCATAATAACATTTATCATCTTGTTCTCAATGCCTTTCCCAAAGGATCTCACTATTGTGCTCGGCTCTGACCACAGCTGAGCGGGGAGCTGACATTTGCAGTATCTCCTCTCTGAATGGTAATGGCTAATTTAGAGCATTTGTATATGTGCCTATCTTTTTCTTCTCCCTCCAAGGAAAAGGTACTTTATACTCTGATCCTCTGTTCTGCCTCACTACTTTATTAAAACAGCTGCCAATAGTACCCATTTGAATTTCCATGAGATGAGTTCACTGAGCAGTGAAGAAATTCTAAATTGTTGTAATAAAAAAGTTTATTTTTGACTAAATCAAGATAAATAATAGGTAGCCTTGCTGACAGCAACATTGCATTTGTTTTCTGCAAGAGGAGAAGAAAAAAGAAATCGATCTCTTGGTAGCATGCTGTAAAATATTTGCACATATACCTTAAATGCCTATATAACGTTTTGTAAGGAAGTGGGAAGAGAGACATTTGGTTTTACTGGTTTCTGAATACAATCATAAAAAAGAAAACAAGAAAGCAAAGTAAGAAGTGGAAAAGCTGAAGAAGTGAAATCTTGAAAAACTGTGGCTTAGATTTAGAAACATTTCACCCCCATCAGAAGCTCACCAAGATTAAAGAAAAACAGCATTGAACAAATCAGATCAAATGTCTGAAAATTCAAGAATCACTGGAAGTCTACATGGTTATTTTATCCTTATACTTAAATATTATTTCCCTAGTCTTTGGAAGTGCATTTAATTTGAGTAGACATGGCAAATTAGTAAATAATATTAAAATTATCAAAACCATGTGAAGGGTCACAGTATATATAAAGGGTAGTGTTTTACATTGACTTTTCATCCCCTATATAATAGTGAAATGTTAGTAATATTTTTAGAGCAATATTTTTTCAGTAATAGACACAGAAATTTCCAAACAGATCCTTACCAGAGGCTGATAATAAAATGGCAATCTACATGACATACTCAACTGCATACTCTGCTGCAGTTTTGTGGTCTTATTTTTGAAAGCCAGATTATTCATTTCATTAGCAATGTGTAACTTTAATTCTCAAACTTGCCAGCAGACTTTGAGCACAATTGTGGAGACAGGCATTGAATTGAATTCAGACAGGATCTACACAAAACATTCATGACAGGAGTTTGAAGATCTGCATATTGCACATTTAGAGATGCAAACAAAAAATTCCATAAGGAAGAAACTACACTTCACTTTTTGATGGCAAAGTCCTACCAGAACTAAAATTCAGTAAGGATTGCACATTGACTACCTTACAGCCCCTGAGTAATCCCTAAATTAAATGGTAATAGAGTGCATAGGAGCTTCATTTCTGCTCCTACAGCTCAGAATTAACTTCTCAAAATCTGGCGCAGGGTGAAGGAAATAGACAACCTATTGTTCCAGTAGAAACCCATTTTTAAGACTAAGGGGTATCAATTATTAAGACAAAGCCTCAGAGGAACAGGAAATGATTCACAAAAATCAACAAAAATGTACTACTGTACACATGGGAAATGTGTGGAAAAGCAAACAGATATATCCTCATCTGCAAGAGCAAAAACATCTTAAAACTGTTTCTCCTTACCAGATTTATGCACCAGAAAAACCAGTTTATGCACTGTTACTTCTAGAGATACGCAGTAACCTAGTCTGCATGTCAGTCTCTTATTCACTTATTTATTTACTCAAGGAATCCCAAAGAAATTCCAGCTTCCCTAGAAGATGCAGTATGACCCTGAGGTGCAATGCTCAGAGCACAGCTCCACGTGCTGGGGTTCTGCTCTGAGCTCTCCCTCACACACAGCACGTCACACAAGTCACCCTGCCTGAATTAGAAAGCACAGCAGTGGTTTTAATTGGAGCATGCTAAGCACTATGAGCATCTTGATTATTACTATGGGATGTTAAACTTCTAATACAATCCCTTGCTTTTTCATGAACTAGTTAAGCATCAAAGCTCTTCCATGAGGCACCTTGATTGCATATATTGATTTGTGTATTTATAAACCACTAGTTATTCCAAATTTCTCTACGTAGGTATTGCTTTTCTTGACATAGTTACAAAGTAGGTAATTTCATAAAGGAAGCAAATAAAGCCTTGAATTACACGTGATGTACCAAGCTGAAAGAAAGCAGCTCTCCAGTCCCAACTAGACTGCAGCATGGCATTAATATTGATACTGACAAGAACAGCACACCAGTTCTGTGAAGTTCTCCATTTCTCTAAGTCACAGGACATTCACTTAGGAAAATAAAGAAATCACACATGATGGCAGTATCTGCAGTACTCGAGACTTTCTCTAACAAGTGCCACTGCCTAATTTATGGTTTTCAGAAGAGATGCTTGTTATGCATTAAATCTTAGGATACAGTTTTATTTTGTTTCTTTGTTGTAAAAAGCTGCATATGGTCCAAGCACCTGCAACTGGGTCAGGAAAAAAGCCCTCAAGCAATATGTTTTCATTTTATTTACACAGCAATATAACAGGACAGGCTGCTTTTTATCCATAAAATCGTGAAAGCTGCATACTTCTATCAAGTTGATATCAGAATCTCATCTCTCAGGTGCTTTCAGTTCAACAATACCTGAAAGCTTTACTCTGCAGAGATCTCAAAACCAGTAATACAAAAAGTATGTAATAGACCTTTGGATGCAATTTTTAGCCCACATTTCATCACGGCTTCATGAACTTCTATTGGTGATAAAAGTTCTGTAGAGCTTCAGTTTCCAGCACTCCACGATGCATTAACTACCATATGAAAAAGAATTTCAAAAAGCAACTCACACCCCATTTCAAGCAAGCACAAACTTCCCTCAGTGCTGTTGCAATACAGACAGGAGGAATTGTTTCTACATGAACTTGCCCATGTGAGGTGTCAATCTGCTGATACAAGAGCACGACATCACACGTAGGGTTCCATAGCAGAGTTCAAGCACAATGAAGACAGGACATTGTATTAATGTATTAATTCTCTGCACCCGCTGGAGAAGCAAAGGAAAGGCTTTAGGAGTGCTGCAGTGTGTGTAACAGGTGATATGAAAGTCAGAAAGACCTAGCATACTTCTCCTGATTTCACGGTTACAAAATTAGACATAATTGAGCCATTATGTTTTCCTTTAAGTTTTATGTACTACTTTTTAAATAAGCAAATGCTGCTTTAGGGATAAATTCCAGTACATTTGAAGCTTTTAACAGAGCAAAGAGGGAATCTTGCTTCTTACTGAAAGTAAACAGGGAATGTCAAATCATACAATCATTTAGGCTGGAAAAGACCCCTAAGATCACAGAGTCCATCCATCAACCCAGCACTGCCAAACCCACCACTAAATCATCTCCTCAGGAGGATCTCTCCATCCTTTAAATACCTCCAGGAGGGTGACTCCCTGGGTAAACATCATCACATTGCAAGGAAATACATGAATCTGGAAAAAACCCCACCCTGGTTGTAACTACCACAAGAAAGCCAGTGAGTGCTGACTGACATTCTCAAAAATGGATGTTGAAAAAATCAATTTTAGGTATTTAGGCATCTAAATTACTAAATGGTTTATTCCCTCAGAGTACTGAAAATCTAACATCCCCCAATGGATTTAATTAGGATAAATGGGTTCTCAGCACTTTAAATTTTCTTTTTAAACAGAAAAAAATCAAAACAAGTAAGGCCAGCTCTTTATGTCACTCCTGTGTATGAGTCTTCAGTTAACTCCTTTAGCCTCACAAAAATACCACAGAACTTGAACATGGAATGAAGTGATCAAATTGCTTTACCCCTCAAGATGTGCAAATTCAGCATCATACATATACTCTCAATTCACAGAATCAATTTTTATTTGAAAGCAGAAATAGAAACCAGTGCATCATCATTTCATAGGGCATCTATATTTTCCCCTGGAGATATTCTACCACAATAGTGATCACAATAGGCCACACTTGTCTTATGAGATCTGACAAGATCACAACCTGAGCTCCTTTGGCTCTAACTACACCCTCTTAACATCAGCAAAGCAGTGCACAGTTTGAAGATCCCCCTGACACGACAAAAGATGGATCAAACAGAATTTATACACCACACATTGTACAGGCTTTCACAACTAAATTACCAAAGGATGACCGCAGTACAACAAAAAAAGGGAATTCAACTACAGGATTTTACAAGAGGACTGATGATGAGGCAAGAAAGGAGTCTTTTCCCCAAGAAACTTAGAACATAATTTTGAGGATAAAGAGGCAGCAAGTTAAAGTACCTAAAACCATCAAACACCACCGCAGGCATTGCAGAAATATGCTGGAGATTGAGAGCAGGAGCCCCCAGGGCATGAAGTCACATTCACTTCCATTCCCTTCTCTGTGTGACTGACTCAGGGAGTGCTACCCAAAATCTCTCTGCTAGGACTGCACAGGTGAGAAACTGGGGCTAAGTGATCACAAATCACACAGGAAGCATTAAGCTTCAGGAGAGTTAGAATGTTTCTCCAGAAAATGTGATGCAAGTCAAACGAGAAAATATGAGAAATGAGAATCCAGTAAGGGTGAGCTTGGAAAGAACAATTTTCATGTTCACAAGGAGCAACCTCAACAAAACACATTGTACCTATGCACACCACGTGGTAATGTACTGCTTAAAATTTAATTCCAGCACGTGTTTCAGCAAGGAAAAGCAGCATTACATGGAGCATTCCAGCTCAGAAAAGGGGGCAATGATTCTGATAGCTAAACTGAGCACTGGTCTTCCTGTAGAACATGCTCAAAGGAGAAAGCACAATCTTAGGGGTGAGAACATCTCTGGCACAATCTGAATCCCACCCCTCTCTCTCATTAACTGACCTTGTGACAGAGATACTTTTGTGAACAGCTGGTCAGGAAGGTGGCATGTCAGTGGAAAGCTCATCTAATATAATGAAATGGTTTACACCAACAGACAGGAACGGGAAAGAGATTGGATTTGGAATATTTGAACCATTTGAAACAGAAGATTGGAATCTAAGAGAAACCTGACATTTTTTACTGTGAGGTGACAGGTGAACATTATAACATGCTGAAGCACCACTGACATTTCAGGGCTTGCTTGCATGTACAAGCACTATAAAATAAGAGCCAATTTGAAAAGGGGTGCTGATAATCACAAACAAGGAACGGCTGAAACAAATCTGATAAAAGCCCATTAGGAAAATGACAGATGTAAACTTACTGTCACAGGTTAAGCATCAAACAGACAATCAATGGAAAATTATTAGGAGGAAGGTGTCAGGAGGTATGTCCAGACATTACCCTGCACAGGATTTCAGGAAATGAAAAGATCAAACTAATTAAACACAGAATTAAACACAGAATTACAGAACATGCTGTGTCGGAAGGGATCCACAAGGATCATCAAGTCCAACTCCTGGCCCTGCACAGGAAATTCCCAAGAATCACACCAGGTGTTTGAGAGCATTGTCCAAATGCTTCTGGACTTGGTGCTGTGACCACTGCCCTGGGGAGCTGTTCCAGTGCCCAGCCATGTGATGGGTGAAGAACCTCTTTTAAACATCCAACCTAAACCTCCCCTGGCACAACTCCAGGCCATTCCCTGGGGTCCTGTCATTTGTCACCAGAGAGAAATACAAAGGCACACTTTACACATCAAACACCTGCTCTGAATACTGTCCCTAACCCTTGCAAAGGCATTTTGTGCCCTCACTGACTATTTCCTAGAAGAACACCCCTACTCAGAGAAGAAAAGGCAAGGTTCCTGGGTCCCCTGCCTGCTCCTGTCACCCTGTTAGGGGAAGGGAGGAAAGTGTTGTAAGTATGGCTTGCACATAATTTCGATAAAGACTGTAATTTCAGTCCTTTTACCATCTTCCATTTAGGGGCTCAAACCCAATTACAATCATTAACAATCGGTGCCTCGTGTGTCACTTCTCTGACACATGACAAATGCCTGCGAGTGACAGCAAATACTGTCACAGCAAGAGAGGAATTTGTCTTTCCATCAGATCCCTGAGCTACGCTGCACAAGTGCTGAAATCAGCACTAAATTAGCATCAGAGTAATTGAGGAACTTTCCCCATGGAGGACCACGGAGCTTTCAGTTTGAACCATTCCTCAGAAAACCTGAACACAGACAGAGCCTGCAGCATCGCGGTGACAAACTCCCCGGAGGAAATCTCCTGCCATAAGCTCCCATGCATACAGATGGGATGGATGTCAGCTAGGAGCCCTCCCTGTGATATCCATCCTGCAGCAACAGAGGCAGGATCCTTATGCACAACAGTCACAAGCACTCCAACGCCGCAGAAAGAGATCATTCAATTAATATGTTAAAAATTAATAGCAATTTGAATAGTTAAATATTAATAGTTTAATTTGGAAGGAGAAAAAAGGATTTCTTCTGCTACTACTGTGACCCTGCATCCTAGGTGACAGCATGAAAAGGATGCCAAGTGAATAAAATTAATGTAACAAAACAATTGCCTGGAACCACAAATTGAATTTCAATGGGATACCTCATGCTGCTGCAGCCCAAAGAAGTCATCCTGTGAGGCACACCTCGCTGGATTCACATGCACTTCAGAAGATGCAGAGGGCAGAAACAATTTCAAATATTTATTAAGAGACAAGGTAAGGTTAACCAGGAATAATCTTGGAGCTGAGAAATTACACATATGCAGCATTGTTTTTTTTAACTCTCCCATAATAAGAAGAAAGTAAATTTTTTCAGCCAGAAAAAGCTTTCCTAATTGACAGGGCATCCTAAAAAGTATTCACACTGGGAAAGATGAACAACATGTCACCAAATCTTGTCACTTGTGACCACACCAGCACTGGCAGAACTGCTGTACTTTCCAAGAGCTTCTGGAAAGCAGCCACACAGAGCAGAAAAAAACTTCAGTGCAGTTAACCCTGTGAGAGGCCTGAATTGCAATGCATTGTTCCTCCCCCTATTCATGACTGAAAGCAAGAATTCCAGCAAGGATTGCTGAAACAGCCCAGCACAGCTCAGCAGATCCCTGCTGGAGGAGTGACAATGGGGGAACACAGGGAGAAAATAAGCTTTGGGAGATCCCTCCTCTCCTTGTCACCAAAAACTCTGAATAACTGTGGCACAATACAGAGAAAATGTGTCTCACAAGTGGAGTGTGTTTAACACGGACACATGACACCTGGAGACAAGCCTGGAGTGAAAAGTCAGCTAAACAAGGCACCTCCTACATTTCAGTGTTCCCCTAAAACCTCACCAGCCCCCATGGGGAAGTGGCAACACTGGGACTGGGTGAACCAACCACTGGTTCCAGACCCAAAGTAATTTCCAGCTGCTGTTTCTAACATAAAGAACAGTGACAGTCTAAGCTCATGATCCTATTTTTCCTTCTTTTTCTGAACAATTAATGGGGAAGGTTCAAATTTTAGGCTTATTGTCTTTGCATTATTACAGCCTGTGACATTGTGTCATAAGGTTTTCACAACTCTTTGAAAGGGAAACACTTATTATTCTGAGATGCTCACTGAGTGCCACTTCACCTGAGAAGGCACAATGTAGGCTGTAAGAAAAAGAACTATATTTATAATAATAATAAGTATNGGGGGTTTTTTGTATTTTATATCAAGAGATTGTCATTAAGTACAGCAGGATTATCACCTCATCCTGGACAGGCCTTTCTGATTTTCTGTGTAGGCTGGAACAGCTCACCACATCTTAGCCCAGTGCTGGTATGATAACCACTGGGCCAAGCACAGAAATGCAACAGGATTAAAAGATGATGAATAGCAAAAAATGGGGAAAAAAATCCAAAAAACAAACAAACAATAAAACAAACCTGAAAATGGGGGGAGTCTTGAATCACAGATACAGAGGAAGAAACCTTGTAACTCAGATTTCTATCAGTAGTACACAGAAAGAGAAGGCAGCAGGGGAATAGGATATGAACTAGTTTCGTTTGCCATTAAGAAAAGATGCAGCAGGACAAAGACATAGAACATAATACAATAGCATGCTAATAGCTTTAGATTCTCTGGGGAAAGCAAACAAACAAAGAAACCCACTAAGGAGAAACAAATGTAACTCACTTCTGGAAAAAAAAAATTGCAAGAGTTCATATTGAGGCTCAAAAAGAATAAACTCTACCAAAAATTCATTGAGATTAGCTAGCACATAATATTTAACAGTGTTTTCTGTAAAGCCAGTAAGTGTATGGTTCATATGTTAAATAAAAACATTAAAAAACCAAGAATGCATCTCTCCAAGAAAAACTGTAATTTTTACCAAGTTTTTCATATAATAAAAGCTGAGATAGCTTTAGATGGTGGAGGAGAACCAGGAACATCACGATCCACAATCCACACCAGATCGTGTCAAGAAACTACCAAAAAAATGGCAATGTCATCATTATACAACATCTGAAATTGATATTTCATTAAGTCTGAACTTTCCTGCCCTCCCACTGCAGTCACAGGCAGTTTAAGGGTTATAACTTGAACACCAACAGACAGGAAAGGAGAAAACAAAAACAAACAACAAAACAAAGAAAACAAAAAGAACAACAACAACAAAAAAGTGACGTTCACAAATAGGAAAAAATCCAGAGGAAAAAAATGCTTGCAATAACATTCTGTGTGCTGCTCTCTATTGTAAAACCAAGGTAACTGATTCACAAAAATACTAAGATACAAAACATACTCTTCTAGGATCTTGAAGGACTGAAATGCAAACATCTATTATTGGTGGTGTTCAATACTCTCCAACCGTTATTCCCCTTTATCTGAGGGTGGATTTGGATCAGATGTTAGGAACAAATCCCTCCCTGGGAGGGTGCTGAGGCCCTGGCACAGGTTTTCCTGTGGCTGTCCCATCCCTGGAAGTGCCCAAGGCCAGGCTGAACAACCTGGGGTAGTGGAAGGTGCCCCTGCCCATGGCAGGAGGGTGAAACCAGATGATCTTTCAGGCCCTTTCCAGCCCAAACTGTCCAGCATTCCCTGTTACATCTAACAGATTGGTTTAAATCACAGCAAGTTCACCTAATCTAATCAGATTGGATATTTCATAATAACCTGACTGCCTTTCCAGGGACAATCTTACTTTTATCAACTCTAAAGCAATCACATTTTAATATTAAGTTTAAAATGTAAGGACATTGGAAATAAAGTATTGTGGTTGAATGAAATTATACCAACAAATAGCATTTGAGGGATTTAAACAGATAGCAGCAATTATCCTCCCCTTTGTAGAGCATGAAAGTGATAAAAATGATTATTTCTTCAAGATCACTACAATATTCATGTATCTACTTAACTTTCTTCCTTGGAAGGTCCCATTTGTTTTCTTTAGAATTGAATAAAACTATTTTAAAGATTATGATTATTCAGTACTTATGAGAAAATTAATAGCAGCTATGACAAAGGTATGTAAAATGAGTTACAGAATGGAGGATACTCCTACCCAGTATTAATAAAAAGGCTCTCCTGCCTAGTGAAATTAAAGGGGAAAAAATCAGGGTGGACAGATAGAAACACTCATTTTGCAGAACAGGTCTAACTGATAAAATACTGTGGGCAGTATTGAATTTAAGTCAAATAATATTCAAAACAGTAGCCCCTTAATGAACATGAATAGCACAAATCATCCTGCCAGCTAGAATTTAATTATGAAATTATTGATTCTTATGGTTCAAGGCACAAAATGATCATTAGCTGGAACCAAGGAAAGGGATTCCTTCCATGATATATTATAGCTGCAGGGAGGCCAGTATTTTCTCTGAAACACCCAACTCTGCTGACAGAGAATAAATACAAGGTCAACTGCAGGTCAAGATGCCAGGTTCTAATAAAAAGGTAATTAATTTTATCTGAAAGAAAAAAAACAAACCCAGAACCATGAACTGTGTTATCTGAAGAGATCTTGGGCAGGAGGGTGTCCAGGATTGCTGTCTACAGCAGTGGGCCTTCCAACTTACACCATTTTAATTATCTCTTCTTCCTGAGTTCAGCTGATAAAAGCCCACGCTGACACTCGGTTTGCTTGTGGGATGGAGGAAGAATGGGGCTGTTCAGTGAAGGAATAGGGTAAAAGCTGGCCTGTCATTTCTTCTTAGTGCAGCTAACAAACAATCTCCAAGTTCTCACATGAAGCTGTTCAGAGAATGAGAAGTTCCTTTAACACAACACTCTATTCTGAGGGTGAAAAATAAATGCACCTGTAATAACAAGGGATTTGTCCCATGAGAATCAGTAAAGAAAACATGTAAATAATCTAAAACCAGATAGATTTGATGGACAAGTAAAAGGTCTTTTACTAACCAATAGAATAATTAACAAGGAAGCCAATAACCAATGAGAAGTTGCCCTCAAGGTTTGTAAAGCTGTATAAAAGACAGCATGCAGCCATAATAAAGAACTTCTGAAGATTTTTCCTGTGTCATTCCATGTGTCGTGAGCATCCCAACAACGACAGTTCAGTCTGGAGAACAGAAAGCCCTGGGGAGACCTTAGACTCCCTTCCAGTACCCAAGGGAGCTTCAAGAGACCTGGAGAGGGACTTTGGACTAGGACATGGAATGACAGGACACAGGAGAATGGCTCCAAACTGCAGGAGGGCAGGCTCAGATTAGGTGCCAGTAAGAAATTATTTCCTGTGAGGGAGGTGAGGCACTGGAACAGGTTGTGCAGGTAAGTTGTGGATACCCCATCCCTGGAAGTGTCCCCAGCAGCAACAAGAAAAAATGTAAAGGAACCTACATGATCAGATGCCATATACAGCTTACTTGATCTTGGAAAAGTTAGATCTTGAGCTTACATCAAGCTTACTTGATCTTGGAAAAGTTAGAAACCCCAGATCCAGGGAGAGAAGAGCCACCTGGACTGGATTTGGGACTTTCTCAGAGGAATAGAGTAAATCTAGTTTCCCAAGTGTGGAGTGAATCAATCAAAAGGTTTTTGTAAGGGATTTAACGTGCCAGCCAGAGAAGCAGGGAATGTGCTTTACTTAGAGTTATTTAACTACCCTCACATGAACATCAGAGGGTTTGTGGGACTCCTGAAAGCATGCAGAGTAAAGTGGAAGTGTACTGAGCAGCCACTACGAGCACATTAAAAAAAGAGTCACTTTATATAATGGGACTACATTTTGAATGTCTCTGCTTTATTTTTGTGGCCCAATTATAACAGAGGATGCAGTTCAGAATTGGATAGATACCAAAGAATCTGAGACCAAGTCTCCCAAGATCAGAGGATTCCTCTGCACCTTTGGGGAGTGTGTGTGCCTAAATATGCGCATTCCTAATTTACTGCTTGAAGAACTTGCTGTGTCAGATGCTCCACAGACAACCACTTTTAACATCTCTGCTATTTTGAAAGCAAAAGGCCAACAACAAACCAGCCAAAAACCAGCATAAAGGACAAATGTTGGGAGATAGTTCAGCATTATGAAAAATTCTGTTCATTAAACTTTATGAAATAGAACCCTCTGTTATGACAAGCACAAAGCAGACTAAACCGAATCCCTGGGATCCTGAAAGCATGAAAACTTTTCTTCTTCATAAATAGAGAGGAAAAACGTATTTTTTCCTCACAGGCCATTAAGCTGTCTCTCCACTGACATCCTTATCCTTTGCTTGGCAGCCCTGTTTTCTGGCCCCTTCTGCTATCAGCTGGAAAGCCTCCCCCAAAACACCTGATTATCTCAGTACAGCAGCATGAACTGCATCTTGAAAAAATGAACTTTATTTGTAAACTCTGAAAAGGGGAAAAAAAAAATAAATCTAAGCACACAGAAATTGCAATAGACTATTCTAATGGGAACACAATTAGCAAGACTCTGTCATTCATTTGCCCAGCTCTGTCCCACTTCTCTGACAATGAAGAATGAGAGCTATTTCTGTGAGAGTCATAAAAATCCCCAGTTTGAGCAATTATTACATGCAATCATGTAACTAAATAGGAAGTTTCATACTGGGAGGCAAAAAGCCTACAGTAGAAAGGATGAAAATATTAACTACAAAGTGATAGATCAAAGCACCTCTCCTCTCCCCCATCCCTGTACTATTCCCAAAGGCTACATTTCTTAAGGACCTAGCAAGTCTGCTTGCCACTGTCAGCTCCTCTACACCCTTTAAAATTATTTCACAAATATTTCAAGAAGGCAACACCACCAGATTTGTGGTTATTGACTAATGTTTACAGATACAGAAATAACTTTAGGAATCTAGGATATCTGGTTATCAGCCACACTGCCATTCACCTGCAGAATTACCCACACTGTATCTCAATATTCTTGCTCATAGACAGAACATAAAGCTCCTCCAAAAGCAGAATTAGACTATCCATAAAGAGACAAATCACACTGCACACCTTCAGAGCCACAGGCACTCTTCCCCATCCCCTTAATGTACATAATTCTCCTGAAAAAGGCATTTTTTAACTTAACTGTGAACATGCAAAGAAGCAGCAAAGCAAGAGCTGGACGATCCACAATGCATTCCTAAACAATGCTTACACCAAACCCAGGCACTTCAAACAAATTACAGGTGCCCATCACTGAATCAGGGTCCCAAGGTCTCTCAGTATCTCAGATTGCTCAGAAGGTGATCCTTTGATCACCTGCATACAGTAACAGACGTTCAAAGATCAATAGCTGTTAATAAAATATTAGCTTTCTCCCAATCAATATGCACACAACTATGAAATATTCAGCACAGGTATAAAAATGAGATCACGGCAAAATGAGAAGTGTTAACACATTGTTTCATTGTGTATAAAATGCAGATTTAGATTTAGAAAGGGGAAAAAAACCCAAGACATGCTAAAGCCTTTGTCACACATATTTCTCACTGTCAGAAAAGCCCATCAGATGTAAGAACCATGAACTTTATGGAAAATTTTCTGTTCAGCTTAACAAGCTTAATGGAATTCCTTTGTTTCATAAGCAAAAGCCTTACTCTGGAAATCATAAATCCAGGCAGCAAACACAAAGACACAACAGCAGGGCAGCAAAGTGCTGCACATTTCCCAGGGATGTCACTCCTAAAAGCCCTGCCAGGCTCTTCTCATCCACCTCACACGCTGCCTTTCAGGAGACACACACCTGTCAAACCCAAATAAATACACTGCAAGTTCTTGGCCTCCCTACACGTCCAGTGACTGCATCCCAGATCACTTCCACCGTCCCTTAAACTGAAGTCACAGGAATTTGGCACTCCTGTGATCCCACGTGAATGAGCTCCTCTCCCTGTGTGGGGATTTCTTGGGAAGAAATGCCCGTGTACGTGCCACACCCTGCACAGGGTGTGCTCACACGGGAGACTCACACTGCAGGACACACACAGGCATACTGGAGCAGCACCTGAGCCTTTTCTCCTGGTATTTTCCAGCAGCCTTGAGCTCATTATTCCTGAAATCAGACACGCCATAGAATGTGCTCGAGAACCACAAGCAAACACTATAGACATTCTGTACTTGGCCATTAGTCACCCGACAGCTCCTCTTTGTACAGCTCAACAATGTGTTTGGACAGAAGGAAGAGGACACAGCAGGGCAGAGACAGAACTCCTATCCAGCATGGCCAGCCTGGGCCTGGCTCAGCAGCCTTTGGAAGCAGACAGTAACACAGCCTGGCACTCTGAGAATCACCGTGGGAGGTTTAGGACACATTTATATCTGTCTGCCTTGCCAACCTCACACACACTGCACCTCCTCTCACCTGGGACCGTTCTTGAGAGCATCTTCCTTGACACACAACAACAACCTCCCAGTTCAATGTGAAAAATATTTCTGTGAGACACTCAAAGTCTGGGGGCAAAGACCCAGAAGTTTTTCAAAAGAAGATGTGAAGTTAAGAAGAAGAGCTAACAGCGTTGCTGCTGTACTGCTCAGCCCCAAAACTAAAAATAGTCTTTTAGGTTTCAGATGAGAAGATAAAAGCATACTCATGAAAAGATATTCCAAATATTAAAATGGACTGCAAATAGAAAGGTCAAAGCGTTCTCTGTGTTCACTGAGAATATGACAAGAGGTGACAGGCTTAAATTGTGGCAAGAGAGATTTAAGGGAGCCATTAAGGAAACCTTTCTCAATAGCTGAGTAAGGGAGACACACACACAAAAAGGGGATTAAAGTGTTTCCCTCATTGAAATTGCTTGTGGTTTTTAAGAACAGATAAGACAAAGGATGTTTCAGAGTCCATGGATCCTGCCTTGAGGAATGGAGAGCCTGATGCCCTCCTCTATGATTCAGTTACTTCCTTGATTTAGTAGGAGAGTTCAATTCTGTGTCTGAAGAACAAAGAGTTTGTTACAAATGGTATCTAGAAACAGAATACAGATTGGGAAATTTTTTTACGTGTTTGGACAAAGGAGATGACAAACCCTGGCAGTTTTATCTCCAGAAAGATCAGTATTTGATTGAGCAAACTCTTTCCCAAGAGCAAGTTGCACTCCTTAAGGCATTCACACTTACTGTGGGAGCAGATGACTAAAACATGAGAGCTTTTTGCTCCCAGCCACTGGCATCGATCCTGCAGCTGCTGCATGCTTGTGAGATAGCACATTCCCACTAAGAAATTAGTCTGATGGCTCTCTTTCTACCCCTCACCTCACTGACTGTTTGTAGCAATTGCCACATGTAGGAATCGAGAATTCTTTTGCCATAAAACTCGATTTAGTCCTATTTTATCAAGGAGAAATCCTGCAGTAAGAGAGCTCAGGACAAATGCTGACCAGGAGACATGGTTTGTCCTTGATGTCTCTTAAGATAGACAGCTTCATTCATGAATCTTGACTGAATATTAAATCAATAATATTATTTTTTATGCTTAATACTTAAGTTTATGCATAAGCATGAACGTACATAAACAAAATAATTTAAAATACTGCATTTTTTTGACAGCTTATATACCAGCACAAAAGGCTGCAGCTAAGAAATCATGTAAAAATGCTAATTATGCCTAAGTCAAGAAATACAACCATCAGCATGATTTGCGGTCAGCTGTTTAATTAATTTTAGTATTAATAAAGTTGCAGAAAATCAATGTGTCAAAAGGACTTGAAAGGATTACCAACTACTCTGGACAAATTAGCAACACTTCCATGCCTAGAGCACAGGAAAGCACAAAGATGTTTAATTAAATTATTTACCAGTGAGGAATTAAAATCACTGTAAATAATGCATTTTTAGTACTTTTTTTTCCTCTGATTAAAAGCACTTAGGAGCAAATAATATTCCATTTTCTAATGCCACTTTTTTTTAAGGGAAGGAATGTAAAAAATGTTGCAGTCAAACCCAGCAAGCCCATAAAATGAAGGTGAAGTCAGGAACAAAAGAGTGTAACATGGCATTTAAAATTAGAGGACTGGGGAATAATTCAACTCTAAAGCAACAAAAGATGTTAGAAAACTGTATGGAAAAAGGAAGGAGAAGATTTATAACATAAAGGCCACATGGTTACTCAGGGCTCGTGCACACTGTGCTTCAATGAGCTGCTATTGTTTCTTGTGAAAATGTCAATATCTATAAAAACAAACCTCACTGTTCACTGAATTCTTGCTGCTATAAGTCTGTGTTTTTCCCATATCTAATTTATCCGACTCTTTACTAGACTCCCCAATGCTTGTCACTGTCTCTGCATGAATTTGGGCAAAATACTCCAGTTCTCTGTGCCTCAGCTTCCCTTTTCCAAAAGAGCAATTAAATACTTATCAGGCTTCAAGGGATGCATTGAGAAGCCACTTTATCTGTGTTAGTACAGCGTTCTCTGACAATACAGAAGAATCAGCCTTTTTAGTATTGTTAAAAACAGAGCTTCCCTATGGCAATAGCGCACCAGTTATCTCTCTGTGGGACTTATCTAAAGCCAAAATGAATGCCATTGAAAGCTTTCTCCTGCATTAATGGGCTTTGAGTCAAAACCTCTGCGACTGTCAGTCAGCTGATGTGGAGTTGCTCGGGTTCTGTTTTGCTGGATTGATTTAATACACTTCCAGTCTCCTGTTGACTTGTCCTGCAGAGCAAAGAAACGCTCTCTGATGCAGGCAATGCCCACCAGTGCATAGATTACCTGCTGCTGAACTTGGCCAACAGCCCTCCAAGGGACTTCAAACAAATGTTTCTGCATTTCAAGGCACCTCAGACTAAATCACACTCAGGGTTCTGGGAACAGAGCTGCTATTGACTGCAGCTCAAACAAAGGAGTCCCACTTAGCACCAGGAGCTGAGTCCTGCCCTGCCTTAGAGCACCTGACATTAAAGGACTCCGCTGAGTAGAGACCAGAGTAAAAATATTTTGTGCCTGCTGAGTTAACACAAGCAGAGCATCATCCATTCAGGCTGTCTTACAACCAGTCTCCAAGTGCATTTGGAAATGCCTGAGCATTGTCCTGCAGATGTGCAGTGAGAAGACATGCACACAGATCACCACCAGGCTCCCCCAAAGGTCATGGTCTGTCCTCAGCGTGCAGTGAGAGTGGATTCCAGAGAAGGGAACACATATTGGTTCCAGCAGATTCAGAATTGGTTCCAACCAGATCTACCTGAGGTCCTCAGCCCCAGTCAGATCTATTGTGTTGAACGTCTGATACCTAATCTATAAACAGTGACATAACTGTGACCCCAACCCAATCGATATTTTCACCATTTTTCTGCAAAAGTTTGGCAAGTTTGCTGCTGGCACCAAGCCCTTCCCAGAGGGAAAGGATGCCACGCTGGAGGACCTGGACCTCAGAACCTCATGGCATTCAACAAGGCCAAGTGCAACGTCCTGCACCCATCTCGGGCAATCCCAAGCACAAACACAAGCTAGGCAAGAAAGGGATTGAGAGGAGCCCTCAGGAGAAGGCCATGGGTGTGAGAAGCTCAACACGACCCCGCAATGCAGCCTAGAAAGCCAACCCCATGGTGGGCTGTGCGAAAAGCAGAGTGACGAGCAGGCTGAGGGAGGGGATTGTCCCTTTCCTCTGCTCTGGTGAGACCCCAAAAGGAGCACTGCGTGCAGCTCTGGGGCCCCGACACGGGAAGGACGTGGACTCTCCCTGCTGGAGAGCCCAGAGGGGCCCCCAGAGATGCTCAGAGGCTGCAGAACCTCTCCTATGAAGACAGGCTGAGAGATTTTTAGGTTGTTACTGGAAAGAGACTTTTCACAGGGACAGAACAAGGGGCAATAGGTTAAAACTGAAAGAGGGAAGGTTTAAATTAGACATTAGGAAGAAACTCTTTACTGCGAGGATGACAAGACCCTTGCACAGGTTTCCCAGAGAAGCTGTGGCTGCTCCACCCCTGGCCAGGTTGGATGGGCTCTGATCAGTCTGGGATAGCGGAAGGTGTCCCTGCCCATGGCAGGAGGAGGTGGAACTAGATGATCTTTAAGGTCCTTTAGAGGCCAGGCCATTTTATGATACCATAAAACTACATAGTATTAGCTAGTGTATTGGTTTTGTGAGGCCAGATTTTGGTAGCAGGGGAGCTACAGGGGTGGCTGCTGTGAGAAGCTGCCAGAAGCTTCTCCCATGTCCCACGTTTATCTTAACTACTGAATCTCTGCTGTATTTTCTCTCCCCTGCCCAGCTGCAGAGGGCAATGATAGGGAGGCCTTGCTGGGTACCAGGAATCCTGCCAGAGTCACCCCACTACAGCAAGTTCCTAATGATACCCTTTAGAGCAGCAAGATCTAAAGAGAGCTCTTGCACAAAACAAACACAAAAACTATTCCAACACAGACCTGTCTTGAGTGCCTGCTGCCCCAGAGTCGTGTTTTCAGCTAGCAGACACATCTATCAATTCACCGACCCCAGCCCATCACAAGAACAGCTGCAACATTTGTTTCCTGACCTCTCCCAACATCCAAGTCCCCGTGCAGCACTTGGGAGAGTGCAAGTGCCACGCCAAAAATAACAACGATGCTTTCTGGAATGCTAATTTAGTTCACAAAGAAGAAGGAGTGGAAAAGAAGGTCACTAGATTAGATCTCAGAAAACAGTGCTATCCTTCAAAGGGTAACCATATTATCAATCCTCTGCCTAAAAGCTTTTATTCAGGTCTTTTACAAACACACACATTGATTCTGGATGTGAGGCCAGCAACCCGCCCTTTGAGATTGCCACTTCCCTCTGGTGAGACTTGCTGCGTTATTAGTATTATTATGGGGTCAAACTACACCACCTTGAACCTGACAGGTAAACCCCAGCAACAAAAATATAAAGGCATCAATTTTAGTAATAGCTAACAATTTGGACGTTTGTTCTAACCATAGCAGGGAATTTCTGCAGTCCAGCTGCTTTTCACAGATAGGGGAGGGGAAGAAGGGAAGAGCAGGAGAAAGGGTTTCTGATTTTTTCCCCTTGAAAATGAGATTTCTTCTCATGTTCTTCTATGCTTTACGCATAACTTTTCTAATAACATGCTGCAGAAGGGCTTGTTCTGAGAAGTGCAGTACATTCAAAACTGAATGCTGCCCCAGGACCCACACAGGATGGAAGGGAAGGGACTTACAGGATAACCTGTCAAAATCATAAGCTTTTCTTACTTTGTCCTCTCTACTCATACTGTAAATCAAATTAGAATATAAACCCAAAACTAAGATTTGTATTCTAAAACTTCTTTTAAATAATATATTTCTATTCTAAGACACCTAAATAATATATTTCTACATAACATCCATTTTTTCACTGAATTAGAATAGTGAGCTACGTGTTTTGAAAATAATTCCTGTTTCTGTGCTAGATAAAGACTCGCTTTTTGCAAGTAACACACAAATTTTCAGTGACTCTGCTTCGAGAAGCCAAAGGTTAAAGAAATTCTGGGAATATCATCACAGCAAATGAGAACTGAAAGAGGGTTAAAAGCACAGTCCACTACTGAAACAACAGGCAGGGCAGTAAAATATGGGGGTGAGAGAAAAACCTCGGCCAGCACAGCCTTGGTGCATGAAGAGGAGGTGCCTGCATAGATCTCACCCCATTTTGGCAAAACGGCTGGTGCTGACATGTTGGATGGCCAGATAACTTTCCACACTACTTCTTGAAAAGATAAAACTTGGGCAAAATGGGCTGAGACATTCTCAAGCCTGAAGGAGGCTTCTTCATTTAGAAGAATGGCCAGGAGTAACACATGGAAATAGAGAACGAAAAATCTCCTGGCACTTTCATTTGAAAAGGTCTTTAAGCTTTATTAATAATAAATAAAGAAAGAAATAAAATAATCAGTGACTATTTGTAAATAAAAAACCAAACAAACAAAAAGCAAACAAGAAAATCTCAAACAAAATACAGTGTTCAAGCCCAGTAGGGTTCACATAAAATAAAACTTATTCTTCTAATGACTGCAGGATTTGAGGAAGTTTTCAGTGTTCCATGCTACCCCCCAAGGAGAACACTGAAAAATTAGTCATTGTTTTTTAAATGGCTATCGTAGCTGTTAAAGGTCAGGAATATTTTTTGTGATCATTGTGATTTCTTCATAGAAAATGCCAATATTATGCAAAAGGAGATGGAACTTCCCCACACTTCTCTTCCTAGCAGCATGACATATGTGGTCATTACAGGTAACTTACAGCTTACTAAGATGAAAAAGCATTTGCATACTTGATTGAATGGCAGTGAGAGAGAGGAACTATATATTCTAGTTTCAAATTACAGAAAATCATACACATGAATTTTTAAAGTCATACCAGAGAACAGATGCAGCCCATCAAAAATAAAAGTATTATTTTCTTGTTGTGTAACTCATCATGCTTCAAAAAGCATAAAATGAAATAATGCACTTCTGAAGCAAACTCCCAAACTGCTATGTTAGAAGAAAGCAACCCAAGAGAACTTATTTTTCAACAAGCAACCAGGGCAAAACCATGTGAGAATCAATCCAATGCTTTAAATCAGTAGATTCCAGCAAATGAGAACATCTGGAGCAGCAAATCTTGCTGCCAGTTTCAGAATGGACAAGACTGTGATTTACTAGAGAACAGATAAACAACCTGTCAGTGCCACAGGAAGAGACTGAAAAGCAAGTTCCTATTCCAGGGTAACTTTTCTTAATAAAACCATCTTTCACTCCACTTAATTAACATTCTGTGCACAAAGCTCTAGGAACAGGTAGGCAGAAAAACACTGGTGTACCTTTCTTGGTGAACACAGGTGGAAGTTACTCCTAGGCTGACTAATCTGCCTCAGAGTACCTCATCATCCCAGTTCTTTTGCTTATGTGAGACTGAACACTGANTGGTGAACACAGGTGGAAGTTACTCCTAGGCTGACTAATCTGCCTCAGAGTACCTCATCATCTGCTTATGTGAGACTGAACACTGATTATTAATTAAAATAGTCACTTCTTAATTTTAAGTCACAGGTGAGAGCTTAATATAACTGTGGACTTGATCCAGAATAATGCTCTAGTCCCTCTGTCTGCATGACTGCATTTTCTATGCAATCTTCTAACACAGCAGCTTCTTACTGCTAACCACAGAAGTTCCTACTTCACAGTTGGAAACTATTATCCAAAAATTGGTTTGGGGAAAAAAAACCAAAAACTTTCAGCAATGTCAAACCTGTACAAACTAGTGTAATTTCAATAAGATCCAGTCGTTCAAAGAAAATACTGGAAGCAACATATTTAAAATTCAACAACATCCAAATGAACTTTATTTTGCTCAATTCAAATTGACATAGCATTTCAGCAGTCACTCCATTTCCTTCTAAAAAGATAAACCCTCCTGAGTATCAAATTGAAACATTTCATTCAGCTTAAAAATTGTTCCTGATTTACACCTCCCACACAGTTTCCACCTTTTGAAAGCTACCAGAGCTGGGGGATCAGCCACCAAGCACGTCCCTTCCCAGCAACACACAGAATCTGCTCAACTGCAACTGACTTTATACCTTGATGAACTAGACTCAGGCTTCCCAAAACATGACACCTCCTGCTCTGAGGAAAATCTCTGCTTTAGGGTCAGCAGGGTACAAAATACGTGCAATGCCATGCATGTGCCTTAAGCACTAACATCTGAAACTTCATTAGTGTCCTGAACCCATCAGAGCCTTACCCCATACACACCCGATTTTAATAGAACACCAAGCCATCTCAGGCTTCCAGATTTGTCTCCAAATACATGGCTCAATAACAAGAAATTTTCCCATCTATTTGGTTTGAATAAAGAGTAACAAAATTTTAAAGGCCTGAGCAACAGCTACAGTCTCTTGTGCCTGCTAAACATTTGTTATCAGTGTAAGGGGAAATTGCTTAAGTATTTGCTGTCTGATTTTTGGTTTTTATTATTGCTTTTTTTAATCACTACTATTACTGCTAAAAGTCTGTTTAAGCATAATGCGAAATACAAAGACAGGATTAGTGTCTCTATAGCACAGCATTTATTTTAACTACATTTAATATTATAACAAACGTTTATTTCTAGATACAACAGGCAATGAACCAAGTTTCTCCTGATCTATGTAACACACTTGCTTTGCTTTTTAACGACTATGTAAAAAATGAAGCGGTTTTTGCAAGACAATAAACCTGCAAGAAGCAGTTGTCTCTCTCATTCCATTATTTGTTCTTTTACCTGCTCTGGATTCTTTGTGTGCATGCACTTTAAGTGAATGTTCCCTCATTACTGTCAAGCAACTCGTCATGCTATTTCACACTTCCTTGGTGTATCACAAACACCCTGCTTCCTATACCCTTTGCTTGCCTAATGATGGTGCCTTGCTGGAAAAGCATGGCACATTAGGAAATTAGTAGGGCTTATATGGGAAAGAAAGAGTCAGATTATCAAAACCACTCTCCCTGTCACTGTGAAGGTTGATACCTCACACAGCACAGAATTTAAGGTCTGAATCTGTCATGTCACATTGTAGAAGATGAAAAAAAAACTGAAAAGAGACAGATTAGACCAAAATAATGTTTCTTTGGGCAAAATAAAAATAAGCTTCCTGACAGCTGTTTAGTATCAGCCTTTCTCAAGAGGTGGGCAGGATTTTCCTACAGTTTTATAAATTATATAACTAAAAGACATGCTGTCATCATGAAAGTCAACATTTCCTATGACCTTCCCTAAGGATAACACGCATTACAATGTAGTTACTCCAGGCTGGAAACCATTCTCATAGTGAATATTCCTGTGCCATCTTTCCACTTCAGAAAACAGCTCACCCAACACCATTCTAAACATGGTATTGCGTTGAGCTGATTTATATCCATTTCAACAAACCTACCTGATACTTTCCTCCTTTGCATGACAGGTGCACCATCAAAATAATCCCAAAATCGGACTTCCTGGAGCGTTGCCATTGAAAGATGTTATCCAGCTAGACAGAGCTGGGATGAGCAGTTCAGCAGCTTCTCTCACTTTTCTGAGACTGCCAGAGAAGGTCCCTTAAAAAACCCTAAATGGAAATGAGGCCCTACCTATGTTCCACTAGGAATTTTTGGAGCTCATTTTGCAGACTGGTATCTTTAAAAAAACCAACTAGATATATTGTCTAATACTATCCACTAGCTGTCTTTTCTAAGCAACATGTGGACTTTTCTATCCAATTACAAAATATCACCCAGACCTGTGAAGAAGAAGGTGGAAAAGAAGGGCTGGCCTCTGCCCTAAATCCTCCATCTTGCTTTATATATCTATTACCGTATTCTAAACCCTTAAACTCTCAGTTTTGCACCCTGTGATATCCCACACTTCTATTCAAACTGCACCCCCACAATCCCAGTGCTGTCACTCAATTTTGCGAGCCTGTTCCACGGCCTCAGGTCAGTGCAGTGTGTGCTTGGGGGTCAGTGCCTGGCAGCACAGAAAGTAAGAAATTCTCAGAGCCCAGGGTTGCAAGACTCACCTGTGCAGGAGAAGTCATCCACACGGACATAGCCCGTGACACAGTCGCAGCGGTAGGACCCGGGCAGGTTGACACACACGGTGTTGGCGTGGCAATAGTGCATCTTGGCAGCACACTCATCAATGTCTGCAGGGAAAAACCACCCAGGGAAGTTAGAGTCTGACTTAGCTAAATGAATAACGTTACAGAAGATAAATTGCATTTACAACTCCAAAAGCAATCTGTTTAAACACTAGTACTAAAAAACAAGGCAAATTCAGTAAAAAATATTCCTTAAAAAAGAGCTAAAACTCCTGTGTCATAGCAATGTGTTCCTTCCCACTGTCCCTCATGAAACATTATTTCCTTTTTTAATTCTGGAAAAGCAACGCATACATTTGGAGGTTTTTTGCAACGTTAAAAACCAAAGACTGATGCAGTTTTCAAACACATAAAACAGTGTTGAAGTACGCAATACTGAAAATCCCAGCACGTAAAGGCACAGTAACTCCATACAGCATGGTGTCAGCTGCAGTGCTGGTCAGATATGCCATGCAACGTTTGCCAGGACAGTGCAGGAGCAGATTCCACTGCCCAGCTGAACAGCGAGTTCTCCACACCTCCAGATTCACCCAAGTGCTCTGGCAATGCTCTGGCCCTGGGCACAAGTTCTGCTGCACGAGTTACTGGCCAGGGCTCTGGGCCACCTCCACATGTCACACAGGCAGAAGACTGAACCAGTCACCTCAGCCCATTTTATGCTTTGCATCATGTCAAAGCAAAAAAAAAACCATGATAAAGGAGGAGCAAAAACTTGACCTCATGTCTCTGCTTAAACAATCTCTATTGCTGCTGCAAATCCAAAATCCGAAACTGTTTTCACAATAGTGACTCAAACCCATCATTTACTTGCCTGTTTAAATATCTCAAAGCTCTGTGATACTGTAAACTGTAAAATCTTCCCCCTTCCTTTTCCACAAAACCAGACATTACTGTGAAGAATTTGCTTTATTTTTTTCTCAGCAGGATAGATTTTCTGCTTAGCAGTGCAGATTTTACATGAAGTAATTCATGGTTTTCAAAATATTAATTCTAGTGTTACATATGTCCAACACAAAGAAAGATGAATCAGAGGCATTTTTCCCCCCATTACTTTCTTTGTGGTGTTGATTGCTCACACTCTGGAAAGGTGTCAATTGACAACACAGCTGAAGAACCTCCTTGGCTCATGGAGTGCCAGTGAGTTGGTCACCCCACCGTGCAGCCACCTGGCACATCCCTCTGCACAGCCATCTTCAGCCTCCCTTCTCCCTCCACACAGTGCTCATGGAAACACAGTGCCTAGGGTCCAATGCAAAATGTATTCTAACCCCACCTGGTGTAACCGGCTGGGGAGGTATTTTTTTTTTCTTTTTCTCTTCTATGACCCATTCCTCATGGCTCCAGGTGTCTTCTGTTAATGGGGAGATGTTAAACCAGGTGGGGCAGTGTTCTTTATCTCTTCCAGGACCCATCCTCCCTCCAAGGGTTATCTGCCATCCAGGCTCACTGCAGGGCTGATACAATTCCAGCAGCCCATGGGGAGATGCTCCACCCAGGGGAGGAGCCCAGCATTCCCACCTGGATAAAACCTGGGATTCAGAACACCAGGGCAGCCTGTGTGCTCTGCATTCCCAGAGGAAAACTGAACCCATCTCAGCACCACTGGACCCTTCTACAGGATCATCCCTGCTCCAACAGAACCACATCTGTCCCTACAGCAGGACTTGATTGGATTGCTAACAACATCCTGACCCACGGGGCGTCAGGTCATGTTCTGACTCTGTCAGTGTTTTCTTTGTCTTTTTTTGTACTATTACATTTTTAATATTCCTAGTAAAGAACTGTTACTCCTACTCCCATATCTTTGCCTGAAAGCCCCTTAATTTCAGAATTTTAATAATTTGGAGGGAGGGGGTTTACATTCTCCATTCCAAGGGAAGCTCCAGCTTTTCCCTGGCAGACACCTGTCTTTCCAAACTAAGACACACAGCACCAAAAACTGATCAGCACCAAAACATCAGTATTAAGCCCCAGGATGGGGGCACACGCCGAGTTCTCAGTTACCTAAGATCAGGTATCTTGTTTAACCTTCCAAAACTGAAGCAGCTGCAGTTGAGATAGATACACCCCCATTTTCTGAAAATGAAACACATGCCAAGTACACTCACACTTCCTACATTACAGACATCTGTCCAGCAGGAGCTACCAGCTAAATCTCTTCATGCTGCCCAGCCAACAGCTGTCAGTTGGCAGCGATTTCTGACTGCTGCCAACTCGAGATGAATTAGAAATGATGGCCTGGAGGCAAAATACTTTGTATACCCCCGCAAACACCTTAAACTATCTCATTCTTGCATTTCTGTTGTTTCAGTTGCACTGCCACTTGATGAAATGAATTTTAAAAAGTCAGGAGCAGCAATATATGAAAGATAAAAGCCAGGAAAAATCCTCCCACATGTCTTGTTATCACACCACTGAGTGCTCGAGCCACTTGGGAAACACTCAGGTGTTGACGTGTGTTCACACTGATCTGCTTGCAGACTATTTTTAATAGGCTTTTGGAGCATAGCTTTGAGGAGTTTTGCTCTTGCATATCTAATAATTTTCTAGCATAAAAGGAATGAAAAGATGTCTGCAAAGAAAGCAAGAACGTCAAAACAGCAACCAATTCACTTGAAAATTAACCTTATGCACTACCCTTCATCTCCAGCTCCCTCACTACACTTCTCTTTATTCCCCCAAGGGGAAGTGAGAGGATTAAAAGTCTCAAAGGTGAAGTAACTTGAACTTTGATTCATTTGCAAGAAAGGCCCAGATTTCTGTAGCAAAAAATATGAGAATACCAAGAGATAAAAAGAAAATTCACTACCTATAGGAAAATACTGCCATGAGAGAATATCTCAAAAGGAGACTAAGGACTTCAAGTGATGACTTGACTATAAATAGAAGAATTGAGAAAAACTGTCACTGGGTTGCTGCAGAAGTTCCAGAGCCCAGGAAGAAAAAGCCTGGGCCTAACAAAGGAAGCAGAAGTTTAAAAA
>VWYN01009508.1:168482-179829 GCA_013400075.1 Hippolais icterina
TTTTTAAACTGTTAGTCCTGGAACAACCACGAGGGAACAACGTTGAAACAAAGCACTCTCTGCCTCTGGAATTGCACACCACTCTTTCATGCACATAACAATAATCCCTTTACACATTAGTAGTGTAACCTGCTGTTTGGGGCTTCATTTTCAGCTTAACTACTGAAAGACAGTAACATACAAACCAAACAAAATGAAGCAAACTATGACGTGTTCCAGAGCACTAACAAATGATACATTTTTATCAGAATCAATTACTCTATTTGCAGCTGTCTCACTTTCCAGTTGGGGACTATACTTTATGAAACTAAATTAGAATTTTCAAGAACTCTGTAGGGAAGCAAAGGCAGAAAATCAAAAACAGGGGGAAAAACCCCCCAGCTTTGCAGAAAGCTCTGATGTCTAATTCATGATTATTAATACGGGGGAGGATTCTCCTCCCCTCTTTTTATTCAAGCCAGTACTATGCATTGAACTGTGTTAGCCCCTGGTCTACATAATAAGGATTTTCTAAAAACATGAAATCAAACAGTGCTACTATTTAAGTAATGTCAAATGTTGAAGTATGTTCACAAGCTGATGGAATCATACCAATGAAGTTTCCAAAACAGCAGAGCACAGCAGTAGTGGACCATGAGACAGGCCCTAAAACTTCGGCCACCCTATGCTTGTGCAAAAATAAACACGTGTTATTTTCACTCCACTGACTTAGCTGCTCCTCGTTCATTTTATTTACTTGCTCTCCAAATTCTCCCTGCTTGTCCTCTCCTGCTCCTATCTCCTTTCCACTGTTGAACACACCGGACTTCAGCTCCACTTGCCTTTCTATTTTTCCTTTCCACCCTCCTGCCTGTCCTCTTTCTCACACATCTCATGCATCTAACACCCCCCACAGCTGGTTTTTACCTTTACCACAGGGCTGCTTTCTCAGGCTGTGCACCAGAACCCTCAGGGAGCCACAAAGCACTAGACACAGCAGTCAGCAGTTCCCCAGGAGCTGGCAGCAGCTCAGCCTCCCCCAATTGCCTGAGTAAGAGACTGCTGAGTAATTACTGGCAGCAAATGTTTAGGCTAGCCTTAAAACTGCTTACAGCTTCCTTGGTAGCAATTCACCTCCTCCAAGGCAGGGCAGCACAGCTCTGCCTCGGGGATGGAGCTACTGCCCATTCAGAGGCAGGGAAAGAGCCCAAAACAAGAGCAGAGAAGCCAAAGAAAAAAGTCCCTTTCAACAAGGCTGAGAAATATTACCCTAATGTCATTAAGTAACTAACCAGTGAAAAATGCCTTCATAAATTAGGGCTGGTGCAGCATCACCTGGGAATCCAAAGGCCATAAAATAACTATCAATATAATAATATCTGGAAGTATTATCACTCTGACTTTTAGAGCATCATTAAAATGGTGCAGCCTCCTCCTCTGGGCACAGCATAAAAGTGCTTTACATGGATATACCCACTTTATGATCAGGACAAGAGTATCAATATTCCAAATCTGCTTGCTGTCTATTTCACTGCCCCTCTAGGGATGGAAACTGCACAACTATCGGGTTAAACAACTAAACAAACAAATGTTTTAAAGCACACATTCACATGCAAATCACACTTGAGCAGTCACACTTTCCAGTGCAGACCAGCCCCAAACAATCGCAGCACAAAAATAAAAATTCGAATGGAGGTACCTTCCTGGTCTTTATTTCAACAGTATTAAGCTTAAATACTTTTACCACTCACACTCAAGAAAGCAACTGATTATTCTCAAAAAGAGATCACAACATTTTGGTACCGGTTTCTCAGCTACAGTAGTAAACTGCCCGGGAACATGGTTGTTTCCTAAAATCCATCCTAGTGAAGTCTTAGATGTTAAAATATTGCCTAGGTACAATACAATCCCCTGCTCCATCCCTGTTATTGCTTACAATTATACACAAGTCATTAGCCTCTTTACTTCAGGTTATGATTTTTTGCTGGAAAAAAAAAAAAAAGAAATTAAAACACAATAATTGATTTTCATAGCCTGACTCTCCAGTGATCTGACGAACTCCCTGACTCTCTGGAGTCAGAGAATTTAATCTATAGTCTTTTTTGGTCATCACTCCTCAAAACAACACGATCCTATCTTAAAAGGCAGCACTCAGCTCCTTAAATCTTGCTGTTCAGACTATCTAGTGTCCCTCTCTGCAAGAAATTTTTCCTTTTATTATGCTACTAAATTCTGCTTCTCCCTAAGGAAAACTGAAACTTTGCAGTTCCTTTGTGCTTTCCATCATTACACTGGCAAATTATGGGCACTGGTTTGGTGGGATGGTCCCAAAGAACCTTGAGATCTCTCAGGATAAAACCAGTTTATTTAAACTGAAGTTTTCCAAAAAGATCGTTTCAATCTGTTCAAAAGCTGCCATTACTTATATTTTCTTTAACATTAACACACCAATGTGGTGTTGTTTTTAACAGAAAGGAGCTGTTTTCTTAACTCTAAGTGCATTCATTTGATAAATACATTAATAGAAAATGTTCACAGATTTATTACTTTTTTTAAAATGTCTGCAGCTCTAGCTCTTAGGGATGGTTGATAACTTATTCATAAGGTATCTCTGACAGCTGCAAATAAGTTACTTTAAAGAATATGCAGCCAGAATTCACATACGATAACACGGCTTAAGAGAACACAGATTAAAAATAATCACAGAAAGCAGAATGAAACATTTGGGGAAACAGGTTTTGGCTAACAGCAGCAGCTCAGTCATTTGCTCCTACAAGCCAAAGCAAAGAGGAAAAACAAGTGAAAATTCTGCCTGTACTGCTGTAGCAGCTGCTATGATGTTTAGAACGAACTGAAGTTAAAAAAGATTGCTTTATCCGGGATTACTCGAGCCTTTTCATTTTTTCCTTCTAATTATTCTTTGAAACTATACTGATATTTCTATTTAGAATGCACAGCAGCAGAACAGGCTGCTAAGGAGCGTGCCTGAGTGGGTGTAAGGATTTTTCTTTAAGGACACTGCTGAGTTTGCTCTCTCCTCCTATGAGAGGCCATGTACCAAGCAAGCTGCTGCTCATCCTGGGAGTGTGCCTGGCCAGCAGAATTCAGGACTTTTACCCAAAGCAGTGCCACCTTCCCTGCTCTTCAGCTACTCCCTGCCCCTTGGACTCCATAAAGGCAGATCAGTGCCTGTGAGGACACTCTGCTGGATTCTGAGGGATGTTAAAACCCCAGAAGCTAAAAATTTCAAGTTTTTGATATTAAAAAGTACTAACCCTCAAACAAACATCACATTTAACTTAAAACCTTAAGACAAACTCCCAAGATTAAGTAATAGCACAAAAGTTATAAGCGTACAGTATAAATAATATTGTGTAATCTCACAAAATAAAAAACTTAAAATTTTAATATATAATAATATATGTAAAACAAAACAAAAGCTTTAAGCCTTATCTAAATCCTTCATCTTCTTCATAAGTTTAAATATTTTTCTATAATTAAGCAAAAAAGTCCACATTACAAACCTTAAATAATCACTATTAAGTTAAAAGCATAAATAATATAGGTTATCAACTTATTATTAAGTAATTAACACTTAAATAACCTTAACAAAAGTTAAAACCACTCCATTTTACCTCATTTTCCTAACTTACTAGTTAAACTCACAACTCATAAATTTATACATAAATAGAATATAATAAACAACCAAATCCAAACTCAACCTCTCATTTCCCGTGTCTCTAGCCCAACCTTAACAACAACAACAACAAAAACCCACAAACAAACAAAAAACCAAACCATTACAGAGGAACATTAATTACATCCTCTCATGGACATTATGGCAGAGAGGTGCTTTGACACCCCTAGGTATTTTAACCTGGAATTTATTTATACTCAGGAATATATAAATTTATATATTTATTTATACTCAGGAATACCAGCAGCTACTCAAAGTCAAAATTCTGTGTTTCAGGGGAACCACCTGGTGTCCTTCAGGAAGGAAAAAAGAAGAAGACAACGACAACTGCTGCCTGTTGAACTGTATTAAGTGCTCTGAAAAGAGCAAGCTGTAATGGTAGGTGGCCTGGGAGAAATACTGAGAAACTGCTTTGTTCTAAGGCTTCAAACTGACAGGGGTGGGTTTGGATGAGACACTGGGAAGAAACTCTTTCATGTGAGGGGGCTGAAGTAACAGCAGCACAGCCAGAGGAGCCATGGTGCCCCATCCCTGGAAGTTGAGGGGTTGGAAATGGGTGCTCTTCAAGGCCCCTTCCAACTCAAACCATTCTGTGACTCTGAATCAAAATCTGCTGATTATACCCAGGCCACCTGAACTAAAATGGAGGTCATCCCATACAAACTGGTGCTGGCCCTATAATCCCATACAAACTGGTGCTGGCCCTATAATCCCATACAAACTGGTGCTGGCCCTATAATCCCATACAAACTGGTACTGGCCCTATAATACCATACAAACTGGTGCTGGCCCTATAATCCCATACAAACTGGTGCTGGCCCTATAATCCCATACAAACTGGTGCTGGCCCTATAATCCCATACAAACTGGTGCTGGCCCTATAATCCCATACAAACTGGTGCTGGCCCTATAATCCCATACAAACTGGTGCTGGCCCTATAATCCCATACAAACTGGTGCTGGCCCTATAATCCCATACAAACTGGTGCTGGCCCTATAATCCCATACAAACTGGTGCTGGCCCTATAATCCCATACAAACTGGTGCTGGCCCTATAATCCCATACAAACTGGTGCTGGCCCTATAATCCCATACAAACTGGTGCTGGCCCTATAATCCCATACAAACTGGTGCTGGCCCTATAATCCCATACAAACTGGTGCTGGCCCTATAATCCCATACAAACTGGTGCTGGCCCTATAATCCCATACAAACTGGTGCTGGCCCTATAATCCCATACAAACTGGTGCTGGCCCTATAATCCCATACAAACTGGTGCTGGCCCTATAATCCCATACAAACTGGTGCTGGCCCTATAATCCCATACAAACTGGTGCTGGCCCTATAATCCCATACAAACTGGTGCTGGCCCTATAATCCCATACAAACTGGTGCTGGCCCTATAATCCCATACAAACTGGTGCTGGCCCTATAATCCCATACAAACTGGTGCTGGCCCTATAATCCCATACAAACTGGTGCTGGCCCTATAATCCCATACAAACTGGTGCTGGCCCTATAATCCCATACAAACTGGTGCTGGCCCTATAATCCCATACAAACTGGTACTGGCCCTATAATCCCATACAAACTGGTGCTGGCCCTATAATCCCATACAAACTGGTACTGGCCCTATAATCCCATACAAACTGGTGCTGGCCCTATAATCCCATAATAAATAAAATAAAGTATTTCTGATCAGAATTTGGGAAGGATTTTTTTCTAGTTTTTATCGGAGTAAAAATTAGAACTAAAATATGAAATAGAATTTTAAAAATAACATAATGATGTTAGCATGCTTTTTCGCATAAATTTTATCTTAAAAACAGCTCCAGAATTGCTGCTCTTTTTATTATTTTTATAAAAGATGTGGTCACTATTTCATATTACAAATGCTTTCATCCATCAGCCATACTTTTTCTAAGTTAGTAAATAATCATACTTGCACAGGTTATCTTTTTCAGGAGAGAGGTTTCCTTGAAGCTTCTCTCCAAGTGTTAATTTAGGAAAAAATAAACATTTCTACAGACGTGATAAGTAAAATGCTGGTGCTCCCAAGGTTCATCCTTGTAGATATAATAAATGCTTGCACAGGTATAGGGACATGTAGCCAATAAAGAAAATATTGCTTAAATTCACCACTGCCACCTTTGGCAGTGCAACAGGAATTAAACAGTGCAGAAAACATCAAACACCATTGGCTTTTCCTGCCCTCCGTCAGGTCTGGTGTACATTTTTCCAAAAAGCAGGAGATGTTTTGGGAATCTCCTAGCTGTTGAGGAGAAGACAGTGGGGAAAAAAGGCTTACCACAAGGCATACGTGGGACAAATCCTTCCACCAAAGATGGTTTGATAAGGCAAGGAACCAATTGTGAGCTATCCTGTCACAGTCCCCCAGCACAGCACACCTCCAGCAACTGCAAACTTTGAAGTTTGGGATCAGCTTTGACACTGAAACCCTGAGCAATGACAAGGGTCTGATCTGAACATGTTCCCTCACAGATCCATCCAGACCAAGAAATGTGTGAATATCTGTGAAGCCTGTTCCCTTGCAGAAGTGGTGCTCCCCACTGCAGCACAGTTTGCTTCCCTAGGGCATAGAGACACCTGATTGCTTTCCCCTGGCTGGAACCCAGGATAGAAACCTCACCAAATTACTATGGAAAGAAGTGGGAATATATAAAAGAAGTAAATATCTAAATATATTCATTATATATATAACATTATATGTATTTTCATATTTCTAAATTTATATATTTCTATAATAAAAATATTGCTATATTTGAATTTATATTTGCAATATATATTTATAAAAATTTATAAATATATTTATTTATATAATAAATCTAACTGGAGTACTCTCCCTTAGTAGTACCACTCTTTCACCTATTTTTCTTCTTCAAAGGCTCTTAACACACAAGAGCTCATTCTAAGTCTAACTACATCATGCTCAGCTGTAAGAGTTACCATTACATAAGTCTACTACAAATAAAAGGTTATGCTGCTACTGCTCACAAATATATTACTGCCCATTAGAAAACAAAGCCAAATAATCACCTCATTCTCAGGAGAACAGCTCTGTTCCCTAGAATGACTGCTCCTACTTTACTACATAAATGTACTCCCAAAGCCAGGCTTGTTTTGGCTTTGATTTCACGTATGAAACAAACTCCAGCATCTCAGCGAGCACTGATGAAATAACCTCTGCTATCCAAAAAGGAATGCAGGATTTCTGTAACAAATTCACCTCCTTATTTATTGTTACTATTTAATATCTCCGAACACTCTCAGAGATACCAGTGGGTGCTTCTACAGAGGGAGGGTGGAAGGGAAGAGGTGAGGGAAATGCTGCTTTTCCCTAATCTTCCATTTACCTGTATTAGGCAAACAGCACAATACCCTGAAATAACTCTATCCATTTTCATTCAGCTCATACCTTACCTTTTCAATCCCCTCTATCTGATTTCACTAATGGCTGGGGTTGAACAATGGATTGCTGTATCAAAATGAGCAACTCTTTCCTCATGCCATTATACTGAGAGTAATTATATTAAATATCTCATTCCATCAGCACGTGTCTTGTGCCACCACCCACCATTTTTCTTCCACTCTCTATTTTTTTGCCCAGTACTCTTACCCAGTTTGTCTCCTTCTGTATCCATCCTGCCATATTGACTGGCTTACCCCTTTCAAATACACACAGATGCTATCTCCAAATGATAAATTGTAGACGGCTGCCCATGTAATTGATCTAGAATCCCTGTGCCCACAGCAACGTTTTATTGTGGCATTTTGAAGGATGCTGTAGCTCTCTGAAAAATTAAATGCTTATGAAACTGCATGGGAGTTTTTTGGGGTGGTGTCTTTATCATGTCTGAAAAAATCTACAGCCCCTGGACAACTACTAGTCTAGTATTTTTATAATGATTTTAGGTATACATTGTTACAATAAATGAGGCAGATAATATGTTAGCAGCAAAAATCCTATCAAATTAATACTCCACAATTTTAGACTGAAGTAATTTTTTCACTCAAGGACTATTTGTGCAGCACACAGGTAACAGAACAATATTGCCCCATGCTGCCCAACACCAACTGTGCCCTATCTTCTCTAGTTATGGCCTTCATTTTCCTAACTGTTCTCTTAACATCTTTTCAACAATTCATTATTCAGCTGTTTCCACCACATCTTGTTCCCCCATGCAGCTCTGCTGAAAAATCCATGAGGAAACACTGAAGTGGCAGACTCATCACCATTGCTGAGTTGGCAGCAATGCCTCCTCATTGCCCCATAATTCAATCCAGGTGGTTCCACACGATAGAGGATTTACTGGTTTGATTTTCATGGGTCCAGATTATTCCCTGTTAATCAGGTTCCACAGAGGATCAGAGACAAGTATCATATACAGATAAGGAAATTATGGATCATTGCAAAACAGTTCCTTTCCCAGGATCCCTCAGAGCCATGCTAAATACATTTTTGTGTTCCACGTCCTTGCTATGAAATCTAGTCATATTGTTTGTGCCTTTTTAAATTTAATTTCATCTATAATGTAAAAATAAACAATGAAACATCAGCAGAATAAAACCACCTAATTTTAGATATTATAAATATTTTTCCCTATAAACACAATCTTAATTGACATAACTGAAAAGTGCGAGATGCCTCTCTCATCCAAGCAAATATGATAATGAGGTGTGATTTATAGCACTAGTTACTAAGAGAGGCATTTCTGGTTTGGAGACTGCAACAGCACTGCATTCCTTAGGCATAACCTGAGGTGAAATAAGTAAGAGGAACAGTAAGGGGAGGTGGGAGGGAATCCAACAGCTGATCATAAAAATATTCTTTACCTGCAACCTGAAGTCCTGCCTCAACACTTAGTATAAATTTTATTTTAATTGCTTTGCTTTTGGCTAGGAAACTGAACGGGTGATTTAATGCTTTCCCCTTTGATAACACAGTCACATGTTTAGCTGCAGTTAAAAAGAAAAAGAAATTGGAACACTCACATCCTTAATATTTCATTTCTAGCAACTCTTCCTCTGAATTACTACAGAGCCCATCATCACAGGGAGTTTTACAATGTATGTTTTACATACATTTCCTTTCTCAGTGTCAGCTCCTGAGGAATACACTCCCAGACTCCCTCGAGTTCCACCAAGGCAAATGGTCAGAGCACAGAGAAAGGATGGAGCAGAGAGGAGCAGAGCCAGTCGTGGAAGATTCCAGTGAGGGAGCGTGTGGCTTGCTCCATGTTTTAATGGAAAACCTAGAATGGGCACATGCCCTCCTGCCAACAAGCTTCCAGAGCCTTCCAGAAGCAGGGTTTTAATTTGTAGTACCCAGCACACCTTTGGGAGTAGAGGTTGGGAACAGAGGCAGCATTATGTTGTTATTTGTGAGAGCGAATCACTGTTTTATTGCCAGCATCATTACCTAAATTTCAGAGCATGTTATCAGCAGTAAGACCCAATTCCAGCACGGCCATGGCTGGCTTTTACCAGTTCTTCCAAACCCCAGGAAAATTCTCTGTAGAGTACAGGACTGCGCAGCAGGGCAGTGGCAAGGACACACTTTAACACAGGTTAAAGCTGTGAAAGCTAGCAGAAGGGCCAGAAATTACTAATGAATTGCTGAAAGCCCAGAAATGGGCTTTGAACCAACCCACTGAATAGTCTGTGTGTGTGTGTGTGTATTTATTTGTACAGTGCAGAGGGAGGTGAATCAACAAAGATCTCATCCTGAATGAAGAGAAAGAACAGGAGGGTTGAATGAGCATTACCGATTCCAATTGCTGTGTTCTGACTCAAATTTTTAAGCTAGATTAAACTTTATTTCATAGCAAAATAGTCACTCTTAAATTGCTGTTGATGAAACCTTCATGTATTTTGTCTCTGCAGAGAACCATTATGAAAACCATGTGAGATTCCATTAGCAATATAAAGAAGGGAACTTCTATAGATATCTAATGCATTTTCCACCATCTTGATTAAGAAGCAAATTCTGGCTTCATTGGTCATTCCACATTAGTTGTAAATAAATGATGAAAAAAAATAATAAAGACAGCAGAACTAGACAAGCTGTGGATAGAAAGTCAATACCAAAAATCAATGCAAAATACTCCTCACCCCAACGGCTTCCAGTGCTTTCTCCTCCCTCCACAAACATTTCAAACTATTGTTCACTTTTTATTAACAGCAATGTAACCTTGTCCCATTGTGGCACACAGCATGAGGTCACCCACAGAGTAAAGCCAGACAGGACACTATGAAAACACACTCCCACTGCTAGAGACTCTGAAAAACATTAAGTGATAATTGTCCAAAAAAACCTACTGCACACAGAATTCATGAGATTATATAATAAAGACCCTACTTTGAAGAGTCTCTGAGATTTTTTTTCCTGCACCAAAGTTCTCATTTTTGTAAATGAAAAAGGTTCTGAGAATACAAATCTCTTGTCAATGCAAATCAATGTGCCTATACCAACATAAAATGGGAAATATTAATTTGTAGCTGCCAAGTACAGAAGAGAGCTGGCAGGCAGTGGTGGGACTTGGTCCCCCAACACACCTGGTTGCTGCAGATTACCACATGAAGCTTGAATCCCAGACAAAAATGTGTTTAAAAAAGTAATTCACACTTCCTAGTTTAGTAAGTTAAGGTATACACTATTCCACCAACCTGTGCTCTGTGAACATGTCCCTATCCCAAATATCCTTTGCTTTCCTGCACAGCAGCAGTAAAAAAATTGTCTCCAGAAAGGTAGTGACCACAAACAGCTCCACTTGACCCACAGGAGGAATCATTCCCAGGATTGCTGCAAACAGGAGTGAAGGGAGGAGCCACTGCCTGCATTTCCTTCCTTACAATGCCTGCCCTTTGATGGAAAGCAAAGGGAACGCCCCAAAAAGCTTGAGAGTAACAATGCTAACAAAACAAAATAAACCGAAACAGACAAAAAAAAGACATCTCCTTCATGTTTGGGAAAAGAAGAGATGAAACTGAGCTTAAGAGGGAAGTAAGAGCCTAAATGTTAACATACATATACATGTTAGAGAACAACGTGAGCAGGCTAAAGCTCCTGCTGATGGGCTGGAACACAAGACTGAGATGACTGTAAAACTGAAAGGAGAAAACCACAAAACACTTCATTTCCACAACAGTCACAATCCAAAGGTGGTCATCCTTCTCCAAACCAACAGAACAGCTCCTACTGCTGAGAAAGCACAGAGAGAGAATTTCAGAATTTATGCCATTGTCACGTGCACCACATGACACTTTCTACAGAAAAGAAACTCATTTTGCTGTACTGAGTTGGCATGGCAAGATTTTGGTAGCAGGGGTGGATTCTGTGACAAGATGTCAGAAGCTGCCCCTGTGTTCAGTGGAGCCAGGGCCAGCTCCAGGACAAATCCATCACTGAACAAAGCTGAGCCCATCACCAACAGCAGCAGCAGCCAGGATTGAGAACATGTGAGAAACAGCTCTGCAGACACCCAGGTCAGGGCAGAAGGAGGGGCAGGAGCTGCTCCAGTGCCAGAGCTGAGATCCCCCTGCAGCCCTTGGTGCAGCCCTTGGGGCAGCCCAGGGGGAGGCAGCTGTGCCCCTGCAGCCCATGGGGATCTGTGGGGGATGCAGAGATCCACCCACAGCCCTGGGGATCCA
>VWYN01009508.1:180852-204073 GCA_013400075.1 Hippolais icterina
GGGATGCAGAGATCCACCCACAGCCCCTGGGGATCCATGGGGGATGCAGAGATCCACCCACAGCCCTTGGGAAAGACTCACTGGAACAGCTCACAAAGGACTTTCTCCTGAGGAAAGGGCCCCATGCTGGAGCAGGGGAGGAGTGTGAGGAGGAAAGAGTAGCAGAAACACAGCATCATAAACTGACCATAACTCCACATCCTCCTCTATTGCTGCAAGGAATATTGGTGCAAGGAGGTAGAAAAATCAGGAGCAAAGTTCAGACTAGGAAGGGGGGGATGGGGAGATTTAAATTGGTTCTTATTTTTTATTATCCTACTGTGATTTGATTGGCAGTAAATTAAATTTATTTCCTCAAGTTGAGTCTGTTTTCCTATGATGTTAATTGCTGAGTGAGATCTCGCTGTCCTTATCTTAACCCGTGAGCCTTTTGTTATATTTTCTCCTCCTGTGTTGTTGAGGAAGGGAGCGATAAAGCAGCTTGGCAGTCACCTGGCAGGCAGCCAAGGTCAACCCACTTAATTTACTTACTGTACACTAAGAATTTTATTTCCTTCAGCATGCAAAAAAATTATGTAAGCAATTTTATCACCACGTTTGGTGTGTCTTATGTGCTAAAGAATGAAGAAGCATTTCTTATGGTAAGGCAAAATCAAGGTTTTTCAAGTTTCCACTCCACTTAAGCACCTTAAGAATGGTGCTAGTAACTGCCATTTAACAGCATTCATAGGTACAATTTTAATTTATTAGGCAATGTTTTTCATTAGGGTGAGTGAGGTACTGAAACCTTTTGAGTCATAAACCCATCATTTAACACAACCACCAACTTTCTTAAGTCAATTCACTTGACATTCTATGAAATCAAAGGAAAGGAGTGACTTGTCTCTAGACTGCATTCCTGTTTCTGGGTATAATAAATGTCAAGAAAGAATTAGCAATGCACAATAACAAGACTTGCACACAGAGCACACGCTGCTTTCTCACAAAGCATTGATATTCAGGATTTAAAAAGACTTTTTAGAAAAGTCATCCACCTTCTTCCAATAAAGAACAGCTGCTCATCCTCCTGTAGTGCTCTCACAAACCCAAATAACAAAGAAGTGAAATAATCTATTGACATAATAGACTGACCAGCCTAACAAAGCTGAGTATGTGTATATATTTTTTTTTTCTCTTTAACAATCAGTTTCTATTTACCTTCCAGTTTTTCACAAATCTTAACAACTTTGTTCCATAGTTCTTCCCTCTTATTATCCTGACAGCCCTAAAACAGCTCTTTAGTTTAGTCCACAACCCTGAAGCACAAAACGCTCCTCTTTGGCTGCTCATGCACAGGTTTGAAGACACGTTCAGCCCATCCATTCAACCAGCCTCTACTTATCTAACTTCTGTTCTTGCCTCATAAATCAGTTTCTACAAGCTGTTCATCATTTTTAGAGTGCTTTCTGAATAGCTTTCTATTTATTAATTTTGCATTTTCTAACCCAATGTGTCACATGCTCTGAACTCTGCTTCTGAATCATCACAAAGATTTCAGAAGGGTAAAATCATATGCTGCTTTGACCTTGTAAAACTATCCCAGAACTGTTCAAACAGTTTCAGAGGAAGCACGAAGGAAAAAACAATACAGGAATAGTGAAGTCACTGTCATTGATTTACTTTTAGGTCTACATAGGGCCATAAAGACTTACAAACAACAGAAAACATGAAGATATGAATTTCTTATAAATACAATTACATAGCACACAACTGGCACTGATTGTAGGTTATACAAATCTCCTTGATGTTTCCCAATAGCTACTAGATTCTTCTATTTTGATAAATCCCCCATAAATGTGCTATTACTTAAAATAAAAGGAAGACACATCATCATGGATGATGGGTACAGGATACTTTCCTTGGCTTAAGGACAAGACCCAGCTCATGAGGCGCACTAGAACACCTGCACAGCAGATTTTCAGCTGATAAAAACCCCAAATATTTGACATCCATACTGTTTCAAAAGCTGGTATTCATGCACGTATCCATGTATAAAAATTCAAAATAAATTAAAGCAATCCCTAGCTCCCCCCTGCAGATCCAGGAGGGGCTATGTTCCCTGAGCATGCTGTGTTCATCCTAAATAAAGGCATCCTTTAACAGTTTAAACCCCTGAAGTCTGAGCATCCTAAGCACAGGTGCATAATTACAGGGCCATCCCACACTGCAGTTTATTCAGGAATCAGTAACAAAAGACAGGCACTAACACAAGGCAGATAAAAATTCAAAAGCATCCAACTTCATTCAGTCACAGGCAGTTCTTAAGGCTTGGCTAGTAAATACCAAGAGCTTATCCAGGGTATCATTATCCATATGCTAAAATCTGCATTTGGTTCTATGTCAGAAAATCAGCATGTTACAATATCACGTATTAAAACATCTGAATAACCATGTTATTGATGTAATAACAAAATATTTTAATAATAATTCAAATAACTAATAACATGAACAGCTTGTTTCCAAGGTGACCAAAGTGAATCATATTTCTTACCAAATTTCCCTTAGGTATAGCCAGCTTATTACTACTTTGAAAAAATATTTTTTTCTTCTACTGACAGCATCTCTCAATGGCTGTTCTCTGCTGTCAGTGTTGCAATTCATCAGTGTTGCTTTTAATCTGCCATTTTATCTGGTGTCTGTGTAAATAAATACTGATAGCTGATGCCTTACAACCCACCCAAAAGGCTCAGACATCTTGAAGACATAAAGGAATTGATAGTTTGACAATAGCTATTGATGCAAGCTGATGCACAATAAGAGGAAATATGTATTGCAGCTTGAAAGAACAGCCTGACTGCTAGACTTCTGAATTAACCATAAACCACAGAAGACATTTCTCAACTCAAAAGCACCTTTGGGCAGATATAATTGTCTTAGCTTCAGCAGAGGTAACTGTAAGCAGTTTGGTGTCTGAAAGTAAAAAAGAAGAGTAGAGAGCAAAGAAATGACGCCTGCCGTGCCAAGGGGCACAGATGGCTGCAGAACAAAGCAATGATGTTCTTTGGAAAGAAACAGACTCTGCAGCACGGCATCTTCCATCCAGTTGGGCTGGAATATCCAGCAGCTAGAGATGTTGGGCCAGCACTGTACCTGAACACCTATCACCTGCAGTGATACCCACATGGGCGAGCCAAGTGCACAGCCTGGGGTTTTGTAGGAATGCACCCCACACCCGAGCTCGTGTTTCCATCTAGGGAAAGGTTTAAGACTTACCCCTTGCTGTTTTTATAAGGTAAAAGGCCCAGAAACCTCGATGCTCCTTTCCCAGTAATTGGGAGGTGCCAAGCAGAGATACTGGTTGGATGCTTGGACCTGGACCTCAAAACCTCTTACCAATTCCATGGGGCAAGGTGCCAAAAAGCCCACCTGGACCATTCAGTACTTAAAAGACTGCACAGAACTTCTCAGTGCTTTTTTGGACGGCCTTAGCCAGTGCAAGTGTTTTTCTCTACACTGTGTTCAACTTACATATCTTTGCTTGATACTGTTTGTTGAGTTTTGTCATTATTAAAACCTTTTCTTTTACAAAGCACATCCAGAGATGTTGTCTCACTATTATTATTACTAAGCCAGTCTGGAAGGCTGCAGGTCAACCCTCAGACTTGATACATCTTCACAGGGCTTATTACACTCTGGCCACGTGTAAGACTGTATCAGGGTTTGATATCTTAGTTATACTATTAAATATAAAATCACCTCATTGTATCATCAGAGAGAAATTCAAAGCCCATTTGGTTCACTGCTCTGAGCCTCCTGTCTGCCCCAACCAGCAAGGACACAGCAAAATAAATGGAACACAAGACAAAGTGTAATAACAATCCCACCACTCCCACAATAAATAAATGAAGCCCTGGCAATCTGACTGCCCCGGCAGTGATGTAATTCACACGAGCAGAGCCCTCCCAGACAGGGATTTGACAGGGTCCCTGGACTGCAGCACGTGCACTGCACTCAAATCCCAGCTTGGCTGGGATGTCCTGCCCGGCCTGAAAGGAGAGGAGGAGCATGGCCATGTCTGCCCTTCCTCACCTCATCAGCCACATCCTCAGTTGTGTCAGCACTGAAGAGCCCTGGGCCATGATGGCAGGAGGCTGCAGACCATCAGATTCTTCTGGAAACCACCAGGAATAGCCCAACAAAACACAGTGTCTCAGACAACTGAGGAGAGAATTAGGCTGACTCCTTCCAAACTTGAGAGAGAGAAAAGGCAACCTCCACACAGGATCGAAGAGTTGCTTCAGAAATCAGTCTGTAAATCTCCCCTGATGTCTGACAAGAGCCTGGACTATCACCGTGGACTGTAAAAGCACTTTTGAACACCAGTCTGCCCATGTGTCTCAACCACAGAGCTCAGAGAGACACCCTACCTGCAATGTCTCAGAGCAAGTGACAACTTCTGAAAGCACATCAACAAATGGTTTCTACACCCTGAGACCATTTCACACGCAATGACCACTCCTTTGGTAAAGTGCACTTGCCTCAGTGTTCAGATGCCATTTTCACCATCAGCCTCTGAAAGAAAAGGCTCTGCTCATTTAGAGAAAAAGAGGGAGGTCAAGGCTAAAAGCTCCAACATTGTCCAGCCCTTCACACTCAGGGCATTATTGCTTTTTCTCAGTGGCAAAGACAGATGGGGGGAATTTTTTCTATTCACAGCTGGCAAGTTCTCAAATCCTTAAGCTGACAGCCATTTGTGTTTAGAATACAGAGTCACTCTTGGATCTTAATCTTTCTAAGTAAATGCCCCTGTACACATACAGCAGCAGTCAGGCAGCAGCAATATCCTGCTTCATTTCTCCACCTGTGTATTTCCACAGCTTTTCCTCAGAGGTTGTAAGGTCCACAGTTCTACTGCAGCAAGTGTGAAAAGATCATCATACTACGCTAATTTCGTCTTACCTGTTAGTTATGCCAAAGGCACCCATGAAAAGGGAAAGATAAGATGTAGAGGCTAAATACAGGCACAATGAAAAGGTATTTATTCCCTACCAAGCTGATATCCCCAGTTTGTGCTGTTAGGAACAGTGAGATTGTCAGTCATTTTCAGACTCCTAAATATTTTACAGAGCTTTCCAAAGACTACAGATACAGCTTGGGAGTTTCTCCCTAAGGAATGAAAGCAGACAAATTTGGTACAAGAAAAGCAGGAGATTGGGAATGCAGAACAGGCAGCTTTTCAGGGACAGAGAGGTCACAGAACTTGACTTGCCCACAAATAAAAAAAACCCAAGTAAATCCAGAAGTAGAAATCATTCTTTGGGTTTTTAGGAGGTATTTAGCCGAGATTGATGACTTGTTTTTATATTAAATAAATAGATCCCATGACAAAAAGACAGTTTTGACTTACCAGAAAGTATTCATTAGTTTACAACAAATTAAGAAAGCAGAGCTGAACTAATCTGAATAAAATCCTTTTTGAAAAGCATGGTATTTCTGAAATAACACCTTTCAGCCTTGCATTGCAAGTGCCACACAGAGAAGATGACGTGGACAGGTCTGAACATGGGTCCCTCCCACCAGAAGACCATCCCAGAGTTTGGAGAAGCATAAATAGAGGCAACATCAAAATCCTGGGGAGGAGGGGGTGTTTCCTCTCCCAGGATTTGTTTGTTTGTTTTACAGCACTCCCCAAACATTTCCCACTTCTGTATATTTTGTAACATCTTAATACTTGTTCATTACTCTACAAACATCTGAAACACTGGCTACTGCTTCTGTAAAATTACTTTAAACGTGGTAGCTTGAGATACATTTTCTGATACCTTTTTCAGAGATAATAATTCCAATGCAAATATGTGGATCCCCAACAGGTTTCATACAAGTAAACAATTCAAATTCTAAAAAAAATTACAACCACCACAACTAGATACTATTATGTATTTCATTTTGGAATATATTTTAAGTTGTAGAGTTTGTCATTACTTCAGTCTTCAAAACAAGACATGCAGAACAGCTGTGGCAAACTTACACAAAAAAACCCTCTGTACACAGAATAAATAATCAGTATTAATTATGGTAATAGTAAGAAATAAGTAATTCATTCTAGTGGGCGCTCACAATATGTGTACAATACACAACCTCAGTCAGAAAAATCAGAATTTTTAAGTAGAACTTCCAAAAATAAATGAATGGAACAATATGTTGGGTCACCAGTATGCAATGAGAAAAAGAGCTGTCCTGGCTCTGGGAATGAGCTCTCTTAGGCAGGCAATTAACTGAGGAGGTTAATAAGAACCAATGGGGTTTTTTCTATTTGCCACACTTGTGTGACAGCAATTTACAACTGATTTTCAATAGGGTTTGGCATGTTTTACAACAGGAAACAAAAAGAATTATGCATCATAGGCGTAGAGTTGTTACACCCTGGCTAGCCATGGCCTTCCACAGAAGAAACAGAATTGTAACAAGGCAAATACTTTAACTATGGATGCAATAATGACACAGAAAGATACCATTATAAATCTCTTCCTGCTTTAGCTGTGAATCAAATAGACCTGTAGATAATTTCTCCTCACCTACCTCATTTTCTATGTGTTTCAGCACTAAAAAGCACACCCACTATATATGTGATGGTTCTCCTTAAAACTACAGGTGGTTCAACCAAAAAGGTTCTTTTGCATGTCCAAAGTTTAGAAATTCATAATCTCTTTACTAAAATTTATTTTAAAGTTAATTAAGGTACAGTAATATTTGATTTACTACAGTTATAAATCTAGAACTAAAAGGAAGACAGTTCTAAATCCAATAAAATGCCTTATTAAAAGTTATAACATCAGACAGTCATCAATCTCCAGAAATAAAGAGTGGAAAACAGAAAGCTATACAATGTATATGAAGCCTGGGGTAATTAATCCTGTCATCCTATCCTATTGACTGGGAGTAAATCAAAAGACGAGAACAGACTGAAATCCTCATCTTTTTTATAGTGACTTTTCTAATGTCAGTTTGCAATTTATTAGCCCATGATGTAAAATCTTCAGGCTTGTTCTTTACCTCCAATCACAGCTGAGCTTCACTGGAGACATCATCAAATTTAAAAGCAACAACGACCTTCCAGAAAATCTGGTTAAATTAAAAAATTTATCAAATGATTGTGACCAACTCATCTTTTGACAAGTTGACATATAACAATACTTTAAAAATATACATATTTTTGTATTTGTAAGCCTACAAAGAAGGTCTGGGATTCAACAGAGCCAGCTTCTGAGTGCATTAGAAAGTTAACACAACTGATAACCCTACACTGAGCTCAAGAATATAGATATATAAATGCAACAAAAGGTTGAAACTGTTTGGAATGAAATTTAAAAAAGAACAGCAAGGATAAGTAACACTTCAAAGGAGATATCAGGAGTAAGCAAAAAACTTACAAGGATGGAAAACTAGATTGATTAACAAGGGAAGGCAGGTGTCCTAAATTAGCCACACAGTAAAAATAGCTCAGCTCAATCTTTCAAAGGAAAACAGAGTGAACAATGAAAGGCTCATTTCACCTAAGCAGAAGAGAAGGATTAAAATACAGAGAAGAACTAGATAAGTACTCTTAGTCTCACACAGATTCAATGAAAAGTTAACTGTGTACCCCCACACCTGGACAAATGTTCCATTTTCTCATAAGAACAATGCCACAAGGACAGGAACATTTGCAGCACACTGAAAGAGCCAGAAGATAAAAAATACAAATTCACTGGCAAGTTTTTAAATGAAATTTACAACCTAATGGGAACTAAAGTTTTCCCAATATACCAGTTAGTTTCATAAACCTTTACTAAAAACCTTTGTTCTTTGTTTGATATCTTCCCTGATATCAGTGCTAAAGCAAAAATAACACTGGGGGATATATATGAAATGTAAAAATATATAAATCTATACTAAATATAGATGCACCCCAAGAAAGGAGAAGCAACAAACACATATTCATGTGATTTTGACACTGACTACAGCAGACTTTGGAAGAGGCAGTAATCGAGGGCATGGAGGTAGGCTTGAAGTAGCATAAAAAGAAATATATTCTCATTACTAATAGATCACCTGAGAGACATGATGAGTTTCTTAGTAAGACAGATGGCTACTTAAGACAAGGGCAATATAGTGCAACTAATACATCTATGTTTGAATTAAGCTTCTGGCAGTGTTGTCTAAGAAATCTTTATTTAATAAAGTCAGACAATGAGGAGCAATATAAGAATACATCATAATATGGATAGCAAACTGTCTGTGGGAGGCACTACAAGAGTCTGTAGTTAAGAAAAAGCAGTTCTAAAGATGGAGAAATATTACTAAGAAATTCTCAGGAACTAGTCTTGGGATGGATCCTGCTTAATACATTCATTAGCAACCTTGATGCAAGGACTGGGTTATGAAATGCAAAGATGATACAATTATGAGCATGGAAGAGGACAAGATCATCACACAGAGAGAATGAGATGACCTTGCGAAGTAGAAAACTGAACAGAATGGAGTTTAAAAGCAAAAAGTACATCTTTACAAGACAAACTATTGAGGATTTCTGCTTTAAACTGGAGGTTCATCAGATTTAAGAAATGGAGGAGAAGAAAGCTGGTGGATAGGATGATTAAAAGGTATCTATTTGTTCTTTACCAGCTGTAAAAAGGTGTGGTCGTCGAGACAGACACTGCACTCAAAGTGCTTCAGTAAAAACATCAGAAGGCTTCAAGCATCAGCTCTTTGTTATCTAAAAGTCTCTCGTACCTGTTCTCTTTAGCAATTCCACGGGGCAGCTCCACACAGCTCTGGCTCTTTCTCCACAGTCTTCTCCTTCCTTCTGCTGTTCCAGCTTGCTCCTTTCTGTCCCTGCACAACCTCCTGTCCCTTGCTCCCCACAGCAGGGCCAGCAGACTCCAGCTGAACTCCCTCCCAGCTAATTCACCCTTTATCACACCCATGGCTGGGAGGGCACGGCTGTTCCCCACTTTTGGATAATTAACACAGCTGCAATGTATCAAGGGTAAGATTGCCTTCAGTACTAGCACTCTGTCTCCCCACAAAAAGCTCTAAGGAATTTCTGGGAATATCAGATCTTTTCAGTACACTCAGAGGACTACAGAGATCTCATCTGAAATAGGGGGGTGATTCCTGATCGCCTGTTTTCAAAGCAAAACTGTAAGCATGCCCAGAAAAGGGTTTCTAAGGGGATGACAAGAACGGGAAAATAACTTTCATGACAAGAATCAAGGCAACCTTGGTCCTTCCAGCCTAGTTAACCAAAAACTGAGAATGTATCTAAGTATATTTGATTACTGTTATATATAAGTTTGCTATGCTTAGCTTCCATGTGGAAGCTGGGTCCAACCCATGGGGGCAGAGAGTGCCTGGGACAGGGCCAGACTCCAGCTGTGACTCCCAAGCCCAGGAGTCTGTTGCCAACACTGTGAAACCCAAGTGCACACCTGTGTGTGAAGCTGCCCCCAAGCAGGAGCAAGGAAAGGGGAGAGCACCAACTGTGCAAGCAACAAACAATCCTTCACACACGTGGTAACAAGAAACCTCTCACGGCAGCTCAAGAGTTACTGAGCACAAAATGGGAGCCCATTCTATGATTTTTAGTGATGTACAATCCTCCAAGCCACAGCCTGGATTATGTGATGCAACAGAAGCTTTTCACACAGAAATATATCCCCTTGGCAGCTGATATAAGGTTTGTCTCAATAACCTGTTCAGCCATCAAGTGTCACCTTTTTGGCTAATGGTTTATATCAAAGGAAAGAACACACCTCATAATGTACATAACCAACTGTGTAATGCTTCTCAGCAGGGAAATATCCCTCCTGTAACGCTGCAGTGATTACCTTATGCCTTGAAGCATGAGAGCTGATGATCTTTATCCTACCTTTCATAACTACAAATGCTACTGTTGGTCATAAAATTATCCAAGCACTTCAAAAATTCAGCCACAATATTTGATTTGATGACCCTCTGCACTGGGGACTAGCACAACCTCACTAGGTGTTCAATGTCTGGCAAGTCATTTGTTTTAAATTACACCTTTATTTTCATATTGCAGGACGGGATTAGAATAACCTTCTGAACAAATTTCGCTACAGCCTTCATAAAAAAAAAAAATGTGAGTAGCTGAAGCAAATCTTGCTTAAAGTCTTGGTTGTGACTTTTCCTTATGCTACATGCCATAATAAATCCTCTCATGCAGTAGATGCCAACACCTTCCCACCCAGAGCAGGTGGACTGGAAATGTGGAGGATGTGCAGGGACAATGGCTCCTCTGGCTTTCCACAGGAAAACCCTCCCAATTTGCCAGCACAACCCTCCCAATCTGCTGCCAGTGTGTCACCACGTCCCTGCTGCACAGGAAGGAGGTCTCAGGGGGAGAGGGACATCCCTGGGCCACGACACCTCTTGTGATAATCCTGGGCTGCTCAGTTTAGCAGTGCCTCTCCTTCAGACAGGTGCCAAAAGGCACAGTTTAGCCTCAAGTCCTTCCATTTGTATTCCAGCACCTCGGATGCTCAGCTGTGAAGAATACCAATATCTTCATTGTTAAAAGACATCCTCATGTCTTTGCCTTTGCTTATTAAGTCACAGCACTACCCAAGACTCTTGTCAGAAGAAAATTCTTTTAAAACAAAACCAAACCAAAAAAAAAATCCACAACTCTCTTTGGTATGCTCAGAAGAAAAAAAAAAAGCAAACTCCAAAACCAACCTAACAGAATCAGTTGTTAAAGAGCAAGCAGCTTACTTGTCCTCCCACCCAACCTCTCTCCACACACTACTGTGCTTACTCAGGCACACAGGTTGTTCTGCTTTATATCCCAGAACCTGACAAGGGAAAAAGGACAGGTTCCAAACAGAATTAAAGCAGGTATTCTCAATAAGCAAAGCATGTTTTTGAAAATTCATTTCTGAGTAAGATTATGTAAGCAAAGCCAGCCAAGCTCAATCACACTTGCATATCAGTTACCAAAACAGCTTCTAAAAGGAAGTTTAAAGAAAATAGGAGATTGAATTTTTTTTTAAAAGTGGCACTTGCTCAAAAAATTATTTGTTAAAAAATAATGACATTTCAGGGGACAGAAAAGGACATTTTATCCCAAAAATCAAACCATTCTGCATAGAGAGTTCTACAAAATGAGCATCTGGCAAAAAGATCAAAAAGACACCATTTCTTTGCCAGTAGTAACATATTTAGGAGGCTGCTTGCTAGCAAACTGCCATGGCAACCACGGTAGCACCTGGGGTGCAGTGCTCTCCTGAGAAACAGCACACCTTCCCTGGAGAAACAAAATAATTTTGCAACAGTTTTAAACCAGATAAGCAGCTCCAGCGACTGTACAGTCACTGAACTCCAGAATCAGGCCTTCATTAATTCTGTTCCTTTACCCAAAAAACATCTCTATTAAACCCAGCTGTAAACATCACAGCAAAACACACACTTTAGACTTCTACCAGTCACTCTGCAGTTCTGCATCTCACTTCAGCTAGAATGGCACAACTGAGGGACAACCCAATGTTTTTTGGAAAGAAGTCAGTAGTACTGAATGTCATTTCAGTGTCAAAAGCAGAGTAAAATGGGTCATGATGAGATGGTCAAGCCAAGACACTGAGCCTTTTACTCCCTAAAAAAGCAGCCAGGAGCGGGCATGTGCCTTCCTTCCCAGCTGCAAATGTAGCCTAAATTGAAAAATATAAGCTAGACTTCTTTCTGCAATTTAGAATTTTTATACCCAGAAATAGCCTAATCCAATCTAATTACCAAGGGACAGAGGAAAGAAAAGAAAAAGGGAAATATCAGCTATAGATCTCTCTGCATGCAAGAACATTTTTATGCTAGGAAAAAAATAAAAACACTAGAATGAGAGTTTTTGATGTCAAATTGACCAATAGTGCACTTGCCTGAGCTCAGCTCTTTTCTACAGAAGACTGCACATAGTGATTAAGTCAACTTTTGAGAAAAAAGCAATTCTCAACTCATGTTATTCTGAAAAATAATTTTATATAATGCATTGGTTTTGAGTGCACCCTATCTCAACTATCATTTTTTGAAGGCTTGCATTATTGTATAGTTATACACCAGCAGCAGCAGGGGAGGAGGGGAGAGGGTTGAAACACATCACTCGACAAAAGCTTCCCTTCCCTTGCTTTTCTGACTTTCCTCCTGCTCTCCATTCTCAAGGCCGTGGGAGAAAAAATTACGCAGATCATCCCAAGCAACAAAAGGGAAAATAGTGAAGGTAAATAATACTGCTGACAATGGCAGACACCAATTACCTTCTCCTTCTGATATCAAAAAAGCTTCCAGTGCTTTTAACTTGCAATTTATGAATGTCGCCCACTGACACTCAACTTCTGTGTTTCCAGCAGGCTCACTTCTTGTCATGCTAACACTTTATTAGGCTTCTTCTTCTGCCCCTCCTCTTTCACCAAAACTTTAAAACCTTGTCTGGAATCCCTGTGCAGACTTACGCCCTCAGTAACAAAGACAAACAGGGACGCAAGAGATGAAATATTCCCACTTATCACCTCCTTTTAGATGAAGGTATTGCTGGTTTGCTTTGAAAAGGTAAAACAATAATTTTCTTACCATACATTCAGGAATAGCTTTCACTTATAATGGGTAAAATATTTCTTAGCCTTTTTTTTTTCCCTTTGGTCTTCAACTTCATTTAAAACCACAGTTTTACATTCTATTAGACACCTGCAGGCACCATAGATGAAAGAAGATTAATATATTCAACTAATGTGTTGACTCATTTTCTTACTAGTGTCAAAACCCTACAATTCAATATTTTCCTTCAACCATATTATAGCATGCAATTCTTGAATCAAGCAGTCATTTCATTTATAAATAGAAAAAGCTTAAGCACACAAGATGGTCAACACTGAAAGAACATATTTATATGAACTGCTTTTCATGTAGTCAGAACAAACATTATTTTTCTCATATGTAGTCCAACTTCTGTTTAACTTGCAAGTGTCCTATCTGTCTCACACATTATTAAATGTGTCTGGCATACAATAAAAACCACCTGCTTGTACAGAAGATACAGAAGTTCTTTTTATTCTCATTATTTTAGCAATGATAGGAATCTCCAAATGCCAACCAACTGCAATAAGGATTTTCTCCAAGATTGATAGCTACGACCAACAGCCCAGACCAGTCAGGCTTCAATATGCACAAGGATCTTTAACCATCTTCATCAATACCTGCAATCAATTTGCTTTTTTTTGACACAATACTTTACATTCCAAACTGTTCCAGGTGTCAGCTTCTTTAATCTAAAGTGCTGGTGATAAACACAACAAAGAGCAACAACGAATGGAAGAGCACAAGGGAAGTAAATTAAGCTGCTTCATAGACTGAAAATGGCCCCAGTTTTCTCTGCACAACTATTAAAGGAGGTTTTATAGTGACAGCTACAGCAGCCAGTAGGAGTTGCAAGCTATTTAGAGTTTCATGTACAAAAGAGCTTTCTAATGGCAGAAGCTCAGGAAGTCATGATCCCACAAAGCTCAAAATTTTGATGATAATATCCTCATTCGATCGGAACAGCTTCAAAGCATTTAACTGTCACAAAGTGCAGAGGCACAGACTGGTGAAGCACTTCATGTTTTCAACTTGGAGCACCTCAGTACTTCCAGCTAACTCAGTGGGACTGCTCCCAAGGCTAAAAGCTGAACTGAGGCATGGGAACCCTGGGCACTGAGAATTCCAGGTTTTCTGTGCTGCCAGGCACTGACCCCCAAGCAAACACTGCACTGACCTGAGGCTGTGGAACAGGCTCCCAAAATTGAGTGACAGCACTGGGATTGTGGGTGTGCAGTTTGAATAGAAGTGTGTGGTATCACAGGGTGCAAAACTGAGAGTTTAAGGGTTTAGAATACAGTAATATATATATAAAGCAAGATGGAGGTTTTAGGGCAGAGGCCAGTCCTCCTTTTCCACCTTCTTCTCCATGAATCTGGGTGATATTTTGTAACTGGATAGAAAAGTCCACATTGCGGGCCATGGGTGGTTGGTTATTGGGTTAAAAGTAAAAATAATTGAGGTGCCATTTCATAATTGGACAGTTTGTTCTTAAAAGACCCTGTAAAGAGATAGAGGCCATTTTTCACTTCGTTAGCTAGGGCTCACAGCTTGTGAGACTGTAACATAGGTAGGAATTAATAAACATCTGAGTGTGAACACAAAACGAATCTCACAAGCATTTAATCCTGGCTCTAATACAAGAAAAGAAGACAAAACACCCCACACTGAGGCTGCTCCTCTGGCTGAACTGGGACACAGGAGTGAGGGGCTGAAGGAACAATTCAGTTACATCCTCCTTCCCAACAGCCAAAGGATGCGGGGATCAGCAGGAGCACTGACACAGCCATGGACAGTTGTTGTGTTGCATCCCCACAACCAAGTAGGTGTTTTCTGTACAAGGAAAAGAGTCTCAGCTTACCTCTGAACTTCTAAGGGAAAAGCACCAGAACCTTCTGTGCTTCCCTCATGGTAATTGGCCCAGTGCCAGCACAAAGGAACAGGCTGGATCTTTGAAATGTACCTCAAAACTTGTGGCTGTTTCTGTTGGGCAGCTTGCCAAAAAGCCCTCCTAAATCATTTAGCACGTAAGAAAGAGCACGAGGCTTCTTGGTGCTTTTCGGGGTGACCTAGCAGGTGCAAGGGGCTTCCCCNACAGGAGTGAGGGGCTGAAGGAATGATTCAGTTACATCCTCCTTCAGAGCATCCTCCTTCCCAACAGCCAAAGGATGCGGGGATCAGCAGGAGCACTGACACAGCCATGGACAGTTGTTGTGTTGCATCCCCACAACCAAGTAGGTGTTTTCTGTACAAGGAAAAGAGTTTCAGCTTACCTCTGAACTTCTAAGGGAAAAGCACCAGAACCTTCTGTGCTTCCCTCATGGTAATTGGCCCAGTGCCAGCACAAAGGAACAGGCTGGATCTTTGAAATGTACCTCAAAACTTGCGGCTGTTTCTGTTGGGCAGCTTGCCAAAAAGCCCTCCTAAATCATTTAGCACGTAAGAAAGAGCACGAGGCTTCTTGGTGCTTTTCGGGGTGACCTAGCAGGTGCAAGGGGCTTCCCCACGCTGTGCATGGCTTTGCCCTTTTCTTTTGTACTGCTTGATATTTTCTGCTTTAATTAAAACCTTTTTGCTTTTACAAAATACACCGGATCAGCCGTCTCGTTAATTATTTTAAAGCCATTTCTGGGAGGTGGCTGTCAGCCCTCAGAACCTGAGACACCTTTGTGGGGCTCATAACACGCTGGCACCACGCAGCCTGGATCAGACAGTCAGCATGAAGTACATTTTGGGCTGAGAATGAGCAGTATTGGGAAGCCCTAGGGCAGTAGTGACTTTGTCATTGTGGCACAAGGGAGCTTTCAGCCTTTCCCCTTTTCCATTCATCAATGAAGTCCCCAGAGTTATTTCAAGACACTAACAGGTCAACTAAAAACTAAGGATATTTTATGATATACATTGTGTTCTAAAAGAATTTCTGGGCTGTGAGTGAAGCATGTATTTGTTTTACTAATCAAATTAGTATTATCAAGCACCATTTCTACAGGGTTTGTCCTAGCTGACATTATTCAGTGCATTTACCTGGATGATGAAAGGAGCATGCAGACAAAATTTGCTAACAGTGCTAACCTGGCAGGAACTACAAAAATGTTGGTGGACGTAAGAATTTGAAGGTGTTTTGACAAATTGGAGACACAGTTCTTCAAAAACAGAATGCAATTTGAAAAGGGCAAGGTTATACACCTACACAGAAATAATAAACTGAACTGATACTGAGTGGGAGCAACAAATGAAATTGATAAATCAGTTGCTTTTCCAGAAAACAGCTAACAAAAAGCAAACCAAGAAAAAACTCCAACCTCTCAAATACAGGGGTTAAAAAGCATTATTTCATGCTGCTTTGCAGCAGCCTTTTATGCATTTGAAGATCATTACACTGCATCCTCCTCTTCAACAGCCTAACACCACCAGCTCTATGAATGAAGATTGTTAGCTCAACATCTGCTTATTCCTTGAACTTTTCCCAGCAAATCCAAATCCGTCCAGATGTGAAGGAAATGCTTTAAGTGATACATTGCAATGCAGAGGGGAGCAAAAAATTTATGATGTTTGGTACTTCTTTCACAATGGAGCCTGCCTAATTTTGCAACAATATGACAGTGACTCATTGGACCCTCAGATATAACAGTGACTCTAGAAAACCTTTTTTATTTTAAATTTTCTTTTTTGAGCTATCCTATTAAATCAGGATTGATACTGCAGAATAGATAGATTAGGTATTACAACAGGTCTTCTCGTGGTAAAAGCACCGAAGCACTGGAATAGCTTTCCACATGGAAGCTGTACACTTTCCATCTCTAGGGGATTTTTAAGACAATGTTAGGCAAATATCTGTCAAGAATCATTCTGTTAAGCTAATCCATTGCTGAGCAAGCAAAATGTACCATACTGATCTCTCAGATCTGGTTTCTACCTTTTTCAGCACTGGCTTTTCCCATAAAAGCATTTTTTTAGAGGTACAAAAACATAGGAATGAAATGACAAGTGAAACAGGTTCATATTATTTCTCATTTGTCACAGCTACATGGCTGTGCCAGCACATCTGAGCATTCTAGTTCTAAACAGGGAAAAACCATACTCACAACCAGCTCCTGAAATCTTGTACATCTCATGAAAATTTAACCTGAACATACTAAAGGAAAAGCAAATGGAGAAGTAACAGCACTGACCTGAAAAAACAGTGCTTTTATGTAACATTACATACTCACAAACAGTCTTTTTTTCCCTTTCACACAGACTTCTGTCTTTAAATTCTCCTTGAAGAAGACCCACAAAAGGTTTTTTGAGGTAATAATTGCAAAAAAATCACGGGTAACTGTATTCAGTTCCTCAGGACCTACCCTCAACACCAAGAGATTTCTGATGTGTGGATGGAACATCTACGGGCATTTCCACAAAGCTCAGACCTCAGTGTGGAGGTGAGGCCACACAAGTAGTGGAGAGTTTGCTAATTTGTGAGAACAGGAACAAAATCTTAGGTACTAGTGATGGTTCTGCCTAGACATCATTGTAATAGCTAAAACACAGCACAGACAAGAATTCCAGGCTGCAAAATTGTCCCCCCAACACTCTATTTCACATGATCCACAAAAAAACTTGGAAAGACTTCTAAAAAACCTTGGATCACTGCAGGTAGTAACAAATAGCACTTATAAATCCATCTCTTGAAACTTGCCAGCAAGAGCATCGTGTTCTCAAAGGGAATAAAGGAACTCAGACAACCAAGCTTATAAACTCTCTGAGCCAAACAATTTTCAATTTTACTTTTGGAATCTTTTTCAGGTTAGGATATCAAGTCAGTAAATGAAGCATGAGCCATAAAGCAGCTGAATATTGTGGATGTTTGATGAATTTTTTTTTTTTTCTTTCTAACATAACACCACATTCCAGTGCCTTCTATTTCAACGTGATGTTTCTACTTTCTTTTGCTTGCTGGTTCTGGTATCACCAACCAGAACACTCCTCTACCCACCATCGTATCATCAATGCAGGTAATTAAAACACTGTCTTTTCAGACAAGAAATTCCAGGACACATATGGATAGAAATCTCTAGTTTTCTGTCATTGGTTTTAACACTTTTTTTTTTCTCACTGGCACTTTTTATGAGCTGTATGTCCAAAGACTGAGGCCAATAGTGAAGTATAGCACAGGGCATTTCCTTGACTTTTATACTGTGAAAGCAACTGCACTTTGTACTTATTTCCTATTACCATCACTTTTCATTAATATCAGAAAAGGTGACAAGCTACAAGGATCTCAAAGATGTTACTACAGGCTCAGAAATTAAACTAGCAAACACATGAACAACCTTTCAGTTGGTTACCACTCATTTATCTCATTTATACACTATAGGTCTCCCCCTTGTTCTTAANTTTCGTTACCACTCACTTATCTGAGTCTTTCACCACTCAAATATACACTATAGGTCTCCCCCTTGTTCTTAAAATGGATCCAAGTGTTACATAAAACTCTACATGAAATTACAGTGTAACTTCATCAGGATCTTGTACTGTGCACCTAATTTAAGATGCTAAATTGGGACTAGTCTCAAGCTGCATTCATCTCCCCCATGGAGAAAACAGTTTGTACATTAGCCTGTAATATAAACACAAATATAAATCCCACCTATTGAATGTATTGAGAGGTACATTTATGAAACCTTACTGCTGGATTGTTCAGGTACCATACCCCAACAAAGGCTTGGCTCCCCCACTTTTAAGGATATAGACACTTACTCACTTCCCTAAGCTAGCACCCACATTTTGTTCTTTCTTCTGAGCTGGGCAAGAGTGACACACTGTGCTACCTTTAAATAATTATTCAAAGTTTACACCCTGTGGTATTAAGAAGGACAACTCATCTCACATGCACACAGCTTTTCCAAGTATTAAAATTTAGTCAACTAACACAGCTGTAGACACAAAAGCTTGGCTCCAAACAGCAATTTTAGAGGGCACAACTTCCACCTAACTATTACTAGCTCCCTCAAATATACAGGTGCCTGGTTCCTAGACCAAAATCTCTAAGCCTGAGGTAGATGCTGAGGGTCCATGTCTAAGAGCAGGGCACTCCACAGCACAAATTCCCATCAGTGAGCCTGCTGAGCAGAAACCTGCTAGCTAACAAAAAAAAAAAAAAATGCAACAGCAAGAGTTGAGCTCAAATCCCACCTCTCCTCCAGGCTCAGAGGTCTCACTCATTTGACAGGGAGACACTTACCTCCACCTCACACTTTCCTGAGAACACAGGCACGAAGGGCCAGAGCGTGTAGGCTCCTAATTCCTGCTTAAGCCCTTAAAACACCCACTAAAGTCAGCAGAATCTCAGGATTTAAATTGGAGATTAAGAGCTGAAGCATCTTTAGGGATTGATCCTCTCTTTCAAAAGGCAACAACCTTCTATCTTCTTTTATATTTTTTTCTTTTGCTGGTTCCACTAGACAGCAGAGAAACAGCTTCTTCCCTTTGTGCAACAGCCCAACCATTAAATGTGTCCTGACACACTGAGCACCCAGATCACTCCTCCACTTTAGAGGATTCATCTCCCTGGCCACCATCCCAACGATCACAGCAAACTCATCTGCAGGTAAAGTATGAAGCCTCTTAAGTTTGCTCACAAAAGGGATTCATCAGGAGACAGTGAGATTTCCTCTGCAAGGCCAATGGTCAAGCCACCTGCCAAGGCAAACTGAGAATTGACAGCTGGTCTCTGACAAGAGAAATGTTTATTTTCTATACACTGTGCTTGCTCTCATACCTTGCTGAAACACTTCTGTACACAAGAAAAACTTCACTATTTTCTCCTCTTCACACAGCATATCCTTACTCAACTACACTGCAACTTCTACAGGATACAAAAAGTTTGGTCCTAAAGGCTCTCTGAGCTCCTTCATTCCCTCGAGAAACAAAAACAGAGACTGCTTAGCTGAGCATCCTAAAAACACTTTTGCAGAAGTTTGGGGTTGTTTTAAAAATCCAAACCTACATGCGTCAAAACACTGGAATAACATGCTGACAATGAGGGGAAGGAACATAAAACATATCTGAGAATTACCTAATTCCAACTGCCCCATCAGGAGGCTATCATAAAATAGCTCTCTTATGATTTTTATAATAATTTCTTCTTATATAACACATTCCCATTAAAAAAAAAATCTGACCTCAAAAGCAGTCTGTCATGACTTGTAAGTTCAAGCCAGCTTTCCATGACCTGGGCTGTCACCTGTGATGTGAAGATTACTATCATTTGAAGTGCCACAATAAATCTCAGGTAACTCGACTCAAGTCTGCCTTACTGACTTATAAGAGTCATGCTCATGGATTGTTTGCTTAGATTTTTGTCACTGCTTAATGTCTATAGTGGCCAATTATACCCTTAAGTATAGTTTTCTTTTGTGAAAACATATAATCCACTTGATCTACTTCATCTGCTCTGTAAACAGCAGAGTTGGTATTTCTATCTGTTGGTTGTGAGCACTGCTCCTGCCCCTATGGCAATGGACAAGCCTCTGGATCATTCCTGCTTTGTGAAGTTGACTCCTGGTACCCTGGGAGACATTCCTGGGATCCAGCACTTGGGGAACTGTGGTAACCCAACAATGCTGCACCCCAGAAATCAGCTGCTGCTGCTGCGAGCCCACACTGAGCTCTGCTTCCACTGCAAACAGAATTCAAGGAGCCCACGGGGGGACCAGGAAGGCTTTGCAGTAAATTTGAACAATAAGGCATTAGAAAAATAATGTCATAGCACAGACAATGGAAAAAAAAATTATAAAAGGCACAGGAAAGTATCAATATTCTGTTTTAGCACTTGCAAACAGCTCCTCATATCTCACATCACACCAACCCAGAGGCAGCAAGGCAAGCACAGTTGAAATCTGAGTATTTAACTATTCACTTCTAGTTCCTGTGTCAGTAACTAAAACTGCTGTTCTAAAGCTTCAGAGAAAACATATGCTGATCACAGGATGCAGCAAAGTGCTCAGAAATCTCAGGAAAAATCAAGAAGCCTATTGAAAAAGTAAAAAGCCATGGAGAGTCTACACAGCTAACCTCTCCAAACAAGTAACAAGAATCAACCCCACAGTGAGAGCCTGGAGCTTGCATCAAATTTGATGAGACATTTAGGAAAAAACAGAGCTGGCACCTTTTGGAAGGAAAGATAATATTTACAGTAAATGAGAATTTACTAAGCCACGCATGAGTTACCAGGCTTTGCTCAAATAATGCAGCCTCTTAGCAAACAAAGCACCAGAAAGGAACCAACAAAAAAATCCAAATATGTCCTGTGTCAGTACGTGCCACACAGTTCAAGTGCACTTATTGCCTCCTCAATGCACAGTTCAGCTAGTGCAGTTTTGATAGCAGTCCTATTGTATGCTTTTCATGCAAAAAATTAATTACTTCTCTCTGTCAGGCATCATAAGCCCCACTGCACTAAAATGAGGTTTTGTTTGTTTGTTCCTCTGATGTTTTAATTATTGCAACATGATTACAACAGACTAAACAACAGCCTAAAGGTACAGATGTAGCTACCATCTAAAATAAATATGTATGAGCGTGCACACACACAGCTATGGACGGTGCATCTTGCCATAAACAAGCAACTGACATAATCAAAGCTTAGAACACTTTTGTGGTACCTTCACGTTATTAACATCCTCCAAAATTGCTCCTAATCACAACAAAGTGGCTTCCAGGTAATGAATAAACATCACTCACCCTTTTACGGGGGTAAAAACAGGATGAGGGAAACACAAGAAAGTTGGTGAGACTTGCAGTCATGAAATGGAAGTGCACAACACAAACTGTGCAGGACAATGACTGACACACTCTACCATTTACCCTCATCCTTACCTCTTGCTATTCACATGTCACTCAAGCCAACCTCAATGCTTAAATATTAATCACAGAATCATTTGAACAGGGAAAGACCTTTAAGATACCAGGTCGAACAGCTCAGACAACCAATACACAGTGAAACAGTAACCTCCAGCTGACAAGCTCTTGCCTTCTATCTATGCATATGTGGATTTAGAAAGTTTGGGGAGGAAAAAAAGGTTGATCAGCTATTTAAAGGACTCTAAATTCTCAGTCTCTTCCACTTCAGAAAGAATTTTGGCACCCAAATATGAACAGACCAATTATCAAAATGGGTAGGATTAGGAAGCTGCAATTTAAAGATGGAGAGTGTCAAAAAAAGGTAATGCCTCATCTTACTCTGTAAGGAACAGGTTATGAGCATTGAAAAATCCTGTCCAAAAATATAATACAGCAAGGAATATAATGCAGTAACCCCAGTAATGAAGAGTTCTAACTACTGCAGCAGAGTTAAACTAGACCCAAAGTTATTTTACTGCTTGTGTTATTATTATTGCTACTAATGTTGTAGTGTCATGTGGTATTACACAAGGCTGCCAAGCCATAACCCATGGAACAGGCTCTGGGAAAGGAGCAGAAGAATCGCTGTCCACACAGGAGAGTGGTGGCAATACCTGCAGTTTTGCCTGCTGGATGGATGATGAGCCACCCTCCACTTACAGGTCCGGATTAGTGAAAAGAGAGTATTTAGGCTGAAAGGGACAAAATTACAAACAAAATTCCTCCCTGCCCTCCAGCGGGAATATCAAAGAACAGTGTCTGATGCTGCTGCATTTACAGCGTTCCAACCTCAGATTGTCCCCTGTATCTCCAAACAGTTCAGCTGATGATTTCACTAAGGACAAAATACCTCCTACTGCAATACATGCACCTTTCAAGAAATAACCGTGCCAGCTTTCATGCTAGCTGTAGAACACTGATTCATACATCACAAAGAAATAATTTCAGAATCATCTCTTTAGGTAACATACTTTTCCAAGACTGAAGCCAAGGAATTGTACGGATCAACCAAAATTCTTCTTCTCAACATTTTTTCCCAACTAACTCATTTGAAAAGAGAATAGACAGCTTGTGCCCCCTGCAGCCTTAAACCAGATTGAGGGTATAAGGGCCCTGTCCCAACCCTCCAGTCTCAGAAGGATGATTTCAGTCTCCTTTTTCCTTTGAAGGACAAGGTACTATCACCTGTAACAGGAACTCACACAAATTCAAATAAAGAAAATCATTTACTACAAAATCAGTTGGTTTTCCCTGAAGATTTCTGATTTTTTTTTTTTCTGGTTTCTTATTTCAGCACTTTCTCACTGTCTCAGGTTTTCTAAGCTTCACCAGTTCTTGAGAATTCTATATGCCTACAGATTCCGCAGGGGTCATAGGAAGGCTGTGAGGAAAATAAGGGAGAATTTACCTGCTTTAGTAGTAATATTGAAGGAAGAGTTCTCAAGCCAGTCAGTTCAGATTTAATTAAAACACAGGAGAAACTACCAGGGAATGATTTATATTCAAAGGGGATTATGGCTAACACTAAACTGTTTACAAAATCAATGGGTACCTAGCACAAAACAGATATAGCTCAGGGGAATACACATTGATTAGATTCCCGTGTCCAAGATGCAGTCCTCTTTTCCATGTTCCTCATTAATTCATTTCAAGATTTATGTGAATTGCAAAATAGATGTTCCAAGCCGTACTGAGCTCCAGTTATTTATATTGTGTTAAATAAGGAAAAAAAAAAAAA
>VWYN01009508.1:204087-286025 GCA_013400075.1 Hippolais icterina
TTTTTAATTTTGTTAAAAAAAAAAAAAAAAAAAAAAAAAAGAGATTCTATTCATCTGAAACTAAAATTCATTTGTCTCCAAACGTTTAATGAGAGAGGATGGTTCAGCTCACCTCCAAATTCATCATCTGCTGCACATTATTGAATCTCCAATAATGCCAATACCAACCAAGAAACAACTGGCACAATCTGTTAGCTCTCAGACCGAGCTGACAATTTCCTGGTGTACCCAAAACACAAACCTGGGTGCTCCTGACAACCAAAACAGTGCTTAGTAAAAGCTCCACATCTTCACAATATTCAACGTTCTGCAGCCTTTTATGTAAAATTAGCAAGGTTCTAATTGCTAAAAAGGATGTTGGTGCACTGCAGCTCGTGTTGTCAAGCATCAGCTGACAAGGCAGGTCATGTTTTAGCCAAATTTGATATTGTTTGTTTGCACAGAAAAATCATCAGACAAAACCCGTGCACAGTGGCAGTGTCAGGCTCTGAGCTGATTTTCATAGGAAGGAGCGACTGAAAATTGTGCCTTACGTTCTTCCACAAACTGGAGGCACTTCAGATTGCCACTGACCTTTTCACAACAGCACTGATTGAGCTAACCAGACTGAAAGTTGAAAAGCAAATGAAGTCACCGAAGGGGTAATGGGTTAAAAAAACCTCCAGAACAGAGCAGAAGGCCTGACCTTCAAAGGTTAATGTCACTTGTGCCCAAGTAAATGGAGGAAATGTTTCATGATCAGAACAATGGGTCTTAGACATCATATCATTCCAGTGAAACAAAGTGCTTAACTGGAACATAACTCACATGCATGAACCTGGCCCTCCACACTGGTGTCTTAAGGGACTGAACCAGCCCACCTGGTTACACAGATTCCAGTTTTTAATAATGATTTCATCTTCACACAGGCTTGCCCCGTTTTCCATTTTGTCAGTCAAGTGACAATACAAATCCATGTAAGTACTGCCCTAACAGCCACCAAGGGCTAGAGACACTGCCTCTGGTGAAAGCCTGAAGGGAAAATATGAGTCATGACAATTAGGGAAACAATAAAACAAAAATGAGAAGTAAACAATCCTAAGGAAGATGAGAGACAAAAAGGACTTAGCATTTTTGCATTATGAATTTTATCCCAATTATTTTCAAGCACTTCCTTAAGCCTTTCTTAGTTCAGGTTCTACACTTCTGGGGCTCCAGGGCTCTAGTTCAGATTCTGGGGTTCTAGGTCAGGTTCTAGCATTCCAGGGCTCTAGGTAAGGTTCTAGCTCGGGTTCTAGGGTTCAGGTTCTCCATTTTCTACAGGGCAATAGCCACTTTTTCTGGTTTCTTGTCTCAGATACCATGAGGAGGTGCAGAGCTGAACTTTGGAAACGGCAGCACCAAAGTGGATGTGGAGAACGTCCGCTCATCTTCAGAAAAACCACTGAATACTCAAGCTATTTAAAGAGTCAGCAAACCAACAGGAAACTAACATCAATATAAGGATTACCTTTGCAGATGCTGCACATACATCTGTACTCAATTCAGTTCTTTAAATCAAAGCCTCAATTTTTTTTTATGACTCTTTTTACCAGCCTCCAAAAAGATTCAGGTACACAGAGGCAAATCATTAAATAAGAGCAGATGTATTAGAAAAATACATTTTTGGGGGTTTTTTTTAGAGGCAGCTACCTACCTAAATGAAATTGATTTGTCTGTCAAAAATCTTACAGACTAAGAGGAACTCTGTTTCTAAAAATTAAATCTGTACATGAATATTTTAGAGAATATCTGCCCTCAGCTGTCAATAACATTTAGAAAATAAAGCTGGAAAAAAACCCCAACAACTTATTTCTTGCTACATAAGCACTTTGATTACTTTCCTACACTTACTTCGGCTGATTCTGTGCAATTATTGTGCTGTTCCTTATAAAGTACCTGCATCCAGGAAACTTCACAATATCCTGGCAAAACAACAAAGGATGCTGCTACCACTATTATCCCAGTTTCCAGGCAATAATCCAAACCAGACAAACCTGCCCAGATACACACCAATAAACACACAGATCCTACATACAAGTGGGCCCAGCTTCTCCTTCTTCCTAGAATGATGCAAGTGGAAAGAAGCAGCCTTATTTTTCCTTTCAATTCAAATACATCTCCTCATGCAACACAATAAATAATATGTTATTGTTTTGCTTAAATAAATCTGTAAGTGTGCTTCCATAAATGAACTGCATTAAAAAAACCCAGATTTTTATTTGAAAATAAAACTTGATACAAATACGTAAAAGAAACATGTCTCTATATATTAAATTTGTTGTCTAAAATTGTCTAAATGTATTAAAATTGTTATATGCCAGCGTATCCCTGCTACATCTGGATAATGTCAAAAGCTCAATGCCTTCTAATAAATTCAGAATAGGCTGCACTTAAAACAGACATAGGCTGCACCATCAGCATAGAAGTCAATTCCAAATTATCTGAACAGAAGCCGTAAGGAGAAATGCTGGTCAAGGATGAAAAATATGAATGCTGAAATAGTAAAAAAAGAGTAGAGAGCAAACCAAATAGCAAAGCCTGAGGTTAGCAATAATGTCTTTTCCAATGATTTCTTAACTTCTGTGCTTTGTTTTTCACATGCACATTAACTTTGGATACCCAGAACCAAACCATTAAAGTCCCTTTCTAAAGCTTGCAGGGAAAAATGTGTCAGCATAAACTGACATCTGTCATGGGTTTAGAGACTCTTGTACTTTCAGAACCAATTTTGTTTACCTTCTACTGGAAACAAAATATATTCCCATAAAGGAAAGGACAACAGCTAATATTTACTGGAGCAGCCTCCAGCTATGTTATGACCAAGGGCAAAACATATTTGCTATTAAAATAACTTTTAAAAATACTTTTATAATAAGCCAAATTATATCTTCCATTTGGTTTTGGTGATTCGCTTGTTGGGGTTTTTTCTACTGAAAAATAAAATGCTAATTTCCTTTGGTAGTTTCAAAAACAAAATATCCGCAAGGATTGTGGGGAGAAAGGAGCGATTGTTTGGTTTGTTGCCCTTTTTGGTTTTCTTCTGCAACTAACTTGAGGTAGAGTTAATCCTTTAAGATTAACCATGCAACTGATCAACACAGAATATCTGCTAGATGTTCTTTTCTGGATGCAGCAAAGCTGCTCAGTTTTGATTTATATTACAGAGCCTGGGCACTGCAAGTCTTTCGCCTTTCATTGTCACCTTCTCTGTAAAGGTGTCACTCTCCTCATCTCCTCCCAGGATGGGGTGCTGTGGCTTCACAGCCAGGCAAAGTGCCACCGTGTCCCCAGGGTCACTCCCCACTTCTGGCACAGCATCTCCTCAGGAAACACCACAGCCTCAGACACACTCGGACCCAAGCAGCTGAAATTGCTTAAAAGCATTTTAAAAAACATTTCTTTGAGACACCATGGCAATGAAACAGCTCACAAGGAGTTTAACGCTATTTTTTCCCCAGATCCCTAACGTCTGTACACAAGCCTGAACAAAGTGATTCTCTACACTCACTTCACTGCATCTGTTACCTCTGGTCTCCACATTCTCTAGCCTCACATCAGCGTCCTCCACGTCCTTTGTATGGGTTTCTCCAGCAAATCAGGGTTTTTTCTCACGTTCTCAAAACTCAGAGGGGTGGAGGGTGTTTGTTTCAGCCTGTAACAGATCCTGCTGTAGGACACGTGCACTTGTGTCCCTCCTCTGACCCACCCACGCCAAGATTTAGGCAGCCTCAAAACCAGATCTGTTGCTCTATTATTGCCAGCACAGACTTTGAAGCAGGCAGATGTCATCATTTACAACAGGCAATTTTACAGGCAGGATCAAGCCCAATCCAACATGTTATCTGAATAGTGGCTGTGAGAACTTCCATTTGGAAAAGGGAACTCCATGCCCCCAGATCATTCCTTAAGAGCAGCAAAGAGACTGAGCACCAAAGTTTCTTCAAAGTGGCTGAAAAAAATATTAAGCACCAGCATTTAAAGGGCATTCTCTTTTTCTCATTTCAAGACATTAAACAACACAAAATGATTGCCCTCTCTGCAAGTCCAAGCACTGCAAAAGGTACCCACAGAGACTCAACAGCATTGAAAATGACCCTCCAGGGCTCTTGATGCAGATCAAGATGACAGAATCAGACAAAAATTAGGTTGGCTGGAGCTAACTCGAGGTTTTTTTTGCCAACTCCCTTTTGAGCTTCACAGGCCCCTGGGAGAGGTGCAGCTTCAGACCCCAGGTAAGTAAAAACTGTTGTGCTGCAATGGGAAAACTCCATTTCCTATATATACATAAACACATACATGCACACAGGTCACTTTTTAAACTATTCCAGCTATGTTCCAGATTTCTAAAAAGGCAGAACTTCAGCACCTCAACCCTTAGGTTTTGAGAGCTAAGCACACATTTTTTAGCAATTTGTATAAAAGTGCTGGTAAGTGGCTTCCATCCAAGCCCAAGCAAAACCTCCTCATTATATACAAACATTTCTCAGTATTTTTCACTCCAGCTCAAACAGAAGCAAACTTCTGATCATCACTAGAAGAACAATGCTGGTTTTTTTCTTTCCTTTGTTGCCAGAGGTTTGATGCAAGCACTTACGTGGCTTAAACCTCCAGAATTCCACCAAAAAACTCTTTCAAATGTCTCCCTTTTTCATTGATGCCAGCAGGAATGTGACATGAGCTATACTGTATCATAAATTTGAAAAAAGAATTTTGGAACTATCATGATCAATACAAGTATTGCACCCAGCCTCCTCTCTGAGAAGGAGTTTAGAAAGCAAGGGGGCCCTTTCTGCACCTCCTGACTCAATGGGAGAACTTCTCTAATAAACTTTGCCTGAAGCTCCTTTTCTGCACACAATAAAGGGTCATTAGAGTGAAAAAGATAATTATACTGCCACTGAAGGAACATGTAATAGCCTTTTCTTCTCCTACTGGTCAGCTTTTAAGTCAAACTCCGCAATGACTAGCAGCCAACAACATGGCAATGGGTTTTCATTAACCCATCTATCAAATTATATCCTGTACAATTCAGAAGAATGCAACCCTAACCTGTAAGAACGTTTGTTCATTTGGGGACACGAGATCCCAAATCCCTTCACGTGAACAAAAATCTTACCAGCCTCAGAGCAGGATTTTCATTGCCATCCTGAAGGGATGAGGATGTTTTTTGATTATAATTTGTTGAAATGTGAGTTACTAACACAGGAACTGACAGTTGCAAGCCTGAATTCCTTAGGAGCCATAATTATTTATGACACTTTATTACAACAAGACCAAAACATATGGTTACCTTACTAGAAATTAGAATTTATTTTCATATAAATCTCAGCATGACATTACACCAAAAGAACTAAAGTTACTCCAGGGGATGGCAAGTAATTCCACTTTCCAGGTTTCTGTAGCTGGAATATGATTTTAAACTAATTAACTTGTAAACATAAAAGCAGCTTTGGTAACAGAAATAATCTATCCAGAGCCATATAAGGCACAAACATCACCTTCCAACAAACTCTTGAATCTTCTCAGGATAAAAAATTTATTATTTTGCTCAAACTCTTTCTGTCCACTGGGAACAATATAATCTCTGCCTTGAATTTACCACCATGCAATGAACTTGAGAGGGAAAGGTTCTATTCTGGTTTTAATTCGGTCTCCTCCACCAGCAGCTCATAGCACAAGGAATCTGCAGTCTCATTTATTTAAGTCCATATACCCACAAAGGCAGGACACCAACTGACAAGTGCCTGCCTTTTGATCATGTTATAAAAGATGAATTTGAGTTCATGTGATGGTTAAGGGTATAATTTTAAATAAAAAGTCTCTCTCTATGGAAACGGTAGGCAGGACAAATGTATTACTTGTATTATATCACCAGGAGAAGTGACTTGCACTGATAAATAGGATTACCTACATAGTAGAAGTTTAAATTTAGACACTGTTAGGTAACTGAAATCTTAAGAAGTAGGTTAACAAGTGTCTTTCAAAGAAAATGCCAACTTTTAAAAAAGCAACCTGGCATCAAGTTATGTGATTCTAAAAGGCAGGCGAGAGGGGTTTGTTCGGGGGGGGTTGGGGTTTTACTTTGTAAATCTCCATGAGGAGACTTTGTCCCAACTGAAACACTGCCATTAATGTTGTCTTTGAGACAGAGATGATGATCTGATTGCAACACTTTGAGATTCTTCTCCCACCCTCCCTTCTCCTATGGATTCCACCTAGAGAAAAGAAATCAGTGCACTTACCATCAGTATTTGTCCCAACTCCTTAACTTCATGGAATTACCCAAGTATGCACAGTTCTGTGCCTGTGTCTGTACCCTCACAATTTTGCCCAGAATGTAAATTCAGCACAGCATGCAGCACAACATCTGCAGGAAGCAGACCTCTGGTGATGCAGGTTTTCTGCGAGTGCAGCAAGCAGAAGGATCATCATTACAGGCTGACCCAGGAGTCAAGTCAGTGGACACCATCCAAAACCACAGCTGTACATCACTGCCACACGGAAGGTTTATATGGTGCCACATCATGCTAATGTCACCTCCCAAGCCAGTGTGGGGAAATTAGAACAGCTGCAGTGAAATCACTGCAGAGGAGGAGGGGGAAACGCAACAAAATTCACCTTATTTTATGGAGCAAGAAAAACACCAGCTGTGAAAACTCCGTGGATTGCCAGCAGACTTCTACTCTGAGGGCCATATGCAGGACTGGGTTTATTCTTTTTCACTTCAAACAGCTTGAGAAAAGTTCTGCACACTGAACAGTTATTTATGCACAGAATGTGGTGAGTCAAAGCATTAAATATTAGAGATAAGCTTTATGAAGCTCTCTCATCTTCAAAACTACAACAGAAGCCCCACTGTATAATGAAAGATTTTTTTGTTGCACCGTTGCAATAGAAATAAACTTTTTTTCTCACTAGAGCACATTGATAGTTATGTCTTTACATTTGGAACTAAATCTTTACTCTAAAAAAAGGTTAATTTTTCCTGATCTCTGCACTAATGGGAAAAATACCCCATCTTCTCCTTCTGTGTGTTGTAATATTTTTCTAAGTGACTTTCAGAAAACAAACATTTTCTGACAAAGCCTACACTAAATGTACCTTCAAAACAGATGTTTTCAATATATTTATAAATCCATCTTTCTGTAAAGAATTTCCTGACTGCACGTGCCATCAAGTCCAAAGGAAAAGAAACTGAAAGCAATAAAGACCACTGTATGTGTCTGGAATGTACTTGCAAATTACAAGGAAATTAAATATGGATTTATTTTTACAATAGTTAGCAACAAAGTCCAGAGATTTCAAGCACACCAAACAGACATTCTGCCAGGCCCCCACGCTGCACACTTGGATCCATGCTCAGTGAAAAATGAGCACTCCGTTTTCTCCCTAAGCTTTCATTCGTCTTTACTTCATCTTCCCAAAATCTGCCAAGCCCAGAAAAATTATCATAACACTTCCTCGGAGCACAAAGTAGGCAGATTTCCTGAATTTGGCTAGCATTTCAGAGCTTATGTGACATTTTTTTTGAAATGAGCAATAATTTGTTAACAGCAGATTAAATAACACTTTCGGAGCACAGAAGGGAAAGAGCAACTGAGTCATGTTCTTTCTGAAAGTCACGAGTGCTTCTAGAGCATTCTGTCAAGCTCAAAAATTGAATGAATTTTCACAAATATTAAGCTAATCCATCCATCACTCTTCAAGCTGATGTAATAGCACTAAGGTGAGAGTCAAGTAATGCAACAATCATCCTGGAGAGCATACTTGGGTACACAGGGAAAGAATACAATACAGTCCTAAAATGAGAATATTCATCTTGCAGGTCCACTTTGGTGAATGGATCTTTTCTTCTACGACACCTGTTACCACAGAGCATTCTCTGGTGACACTGGCTGGGCACCTGCTGTGCAACATGACAAGACACCTCGTGGTATGCCACTGTACCACTTTCATGAGATGCTTCTCGGGGGCATAAAGGATGGCTGAGGTTAATAATACTGATTTTCTTGTTCCACGCACTCTCGTCAGTGAGAAGCAGCATGCATTTGTCCTGTGCCATCTATCCCACTTCAGATTTTAGCAGTACTCACAATGGATCAGATCTCAACAGCAACGAGGAAAAAATCACTTTTGTACCAACATAACTTTGCAGGTAGGAAGGGGCTGTAAATGTTTCAAGTGAAGAAGGCAATAAAGAATGGGGAGCTGCAATGTGGCAGAGAAATACTATTCTCTTCCCCTTCACTGTGAAATATATAGCAGAAATTCTTTTCAGAAGAGATGGCCCTTTGCCTGTTAGCATCTAAAATGCAAGCATCAGCATGCTAGCGAGCAACAAGCCTGGCTTTCAGCTGATGAGGCTTGATTTTCCTTTCTTTATCATCTCTGAGCCTCAGCCTCCATGTGCTGACACCTTCCTGTCTCTTAGCTCACTGTCCTGTCCTATTTGCAAAGCACTCACAGACTGCAGAGTTCAACTCTGAAGGAGCACACGAGTGTGTAAGTACTTACAGCTCTGCTGCACACACCACACAACACATCTGGGACAACTGGCATCGGACAGACTCCGATGGATTCCCCATTCTGCTCCTGGTTTTGGAACAAACTGCTGCCCCACGTGGCACTAACACATACACACAACTTCCAGTGCCCAGCACAGGTGTCCACCTGCCATGCCCTGAGAAGCCAGAGCTGCAAGTGTGCACGCACTGCTGCCACTGGAACGTTGGAGTCCTGCAGGCCTTGCACTTGGCTAGCTCACTTGCACGAGTCCCAGGATTTAGCTGTGTGTACAGAGTGGTTCCCTCAGGGAAGAGGAAAACCCTGGACTGACATCCTAGAAAACCTCTTTCTAAGTACAGTGAGCAAGAGGCTTACCCACATGCCCCCTCAGTTCAAGCATGCAAATCGTTGCTAGAAGGTTCCTCGTTCTTTGTGTTACCATAGATTGGGTTTTGGTGCAGGAATGTTAACATTCCTAGTTGTTATCTTCCCTCAGACTCTGCCTTAACTCCTCCCCACACTGGGATGAATAAATCCCCCTGTCTGACCCTGAGCTGTGCTTTTTGCCACTTGTTACTGCCTTGTTCCAGTTCACTCCAATACAGTGGACACCTTCTTGTTTGTTATTCTGGCATTATTAAAATTCCTTTTCAGACAATTGGATCAAGGCTGCCTCTCTCTATCAAGTCACCATGGGGCAGAGTCCTGAGGAAACTCAAAAGGGTCTGATTGTCCAGGCTCAGACCCCTGGGAGTTTCATCCGTGCATATGTGACAGATAAGGGGACACTGGTTCAACACCTGTGCCTCAGGATCCACAGCTGCAGGTAAATGTGAGGTTTTTATCTTCTTTTCTTCCTGTTAGAGCTGGGATTAATACAGAAAAGTTGCAGTTTTGTGTTCGTACTTGGTGTTTATTAATTCTTATCTATATTACAGCCTCACGAGCTCTAACTAGCAAGGTAGGAAATTGAGGTGACTCTAACTCTTTCCAAGGTTATTTAAGTGCTAATCACCCAATAACGAGCTGACACCTATATTATTTATGGTTTTGACCCAGTAAGTACCACACAAAGCCTGCAATGCAGACCTTTCCACCCAATTAGAGAAAAAAACCCCAAACCATGAAGAAGAACGTGAAGAAAAAGGACTTGGACAACGCCCTAAATCCTCCATATTGCCGCATATATATTACTATTTACTAAAACCTTAAAATCTAGGTTTCCAGGGTTTCAACAGGTAAACCTCAGACCACATGATTAATAGGAATCTATTCTACACATCTCTCTTCAAAAGACCAATGCTGTAATTATGTCTTGCATATGGAAGACAAGCAGGCAAATGTCAGTCCCTGTGATATTAAGCCCAACTTTTCTGGCTTTAAGAAAAATACATGGCTTTTATATAACAGAGAATCTCCACTTATCTCCTTCATTCATCACAAGCTTCATTTACTTGTTTGCTTTCAGAAACTGTCTTCCCTGAATACATCTGTTATTTAAAAATGGAATGCATATAGTGAGTGGGTATCTTGTATGTACATCTTGACATAAGAAGCTTCTAAGTACTTAAAAAGTAGCTGCTGAGAATGAATAGTGAAGCCTCTCAGGTTTTCATTATTTATTTTACAAATTTGTTGGTGCCAATTTTCTGATAAAAGTTAGAATCTTTTTAATTCTTTTTTTCGTTGTACTGCTAATGTGAATATGCAAAGTTGAAAAAGGAGACAAATACTTATCAAAAAGCAGAGCAGACTCAAACAGTATTTCAGAGATCTTACAAAAATAAAATTATTCCGAACTCCAGCAAGATAAAAGTGTGTAAGAGCAAGCAGAAATAACAGTAAAATTATAGGTAAGGTAAAATAACACTATACATCACAATTCACATGCACAACTACTTCAAGTACACAGGAAGAGATGAGAAATCTGAAAAGCTCCAAGTTAATGATCTGGAGCACTCTAAACTAAGGTGCCACTTACCAGCACATATCCTGAGTTTGAAATAATTTAATCCTCTGTCTCAAAGGAAACAGTAATCTTACATGTCTTAAGTTTAAAGGCAAATTCAGATCTACTGCCAAGCATGAGATCTTCCTTGCTTCCACAGGTATTTTGTATGCGTAGTATTTGTTGCTCAGGTGTTTTGAGTATTTCATTCTTACACAAATTCAAAACAGTAAAAGAGAAAATCCACCCCTATACTGTATCGACCTCCTGCTAAACTGTACCTTCAGACACGTGGCTTTGTCCTCACTTGTTTAAATCACTGCTACACCGTGCATCTGAGACTATTGTACAGCCAACTATGAAATGATTCTAGTTAGCAGATTAAACACGTAGATGAGAGGAACCAGGCTGGAGAGGCAGAAAGAGAAATTCTGCAGAAAGCTGTTCTGAGGAAGTTCTTCACAGGGCTGAAAGGAGTCACCTCTTTCTAATCAATCTATCAGTCTGGAGCTCCCCTTGCTCAAGGGCCTCTCTTCTGTGTTACCTCCATAGAACTACACTCCTTCTAGCAAATAGATAATTTCATTAAATGCAGAAAGCAACACTCTCCTCTATCCCACAGTCTTGGGCAGCAAAAGCAGCTGTTTGTTCTGTTGTCTAATGTTTCACCCATCCACAAATCAGGGATTTAATTTGCCCTTCCAAACATTCATGCAACACAGAGACAGGTACATTGCAATTCCTGCTAATTTCTTTAAAAAGCTCTTTTTCCCCACCATCATTACCACTAATGTACTGCCAACATCTCCAAAATTGCTTGGGTCAAGATGTTCAAATTTTTTCCACACACACAAAAAAAAGGGACAGTCTGTGTCTAGGTAAATAGAAATATTAAGCACTGTCATTGTTTAAAACAAGCAAAAAAGACCCCAGCTAATACTGGATCATGTCTCACAGCTAATAAACAGCCTTTCCTCTGATGTCTGAGAAGTCCTTGTAGTACGTATGAAGCAGTTGTTCAGTTTTTTGTACAGAAAAGTTTCTCTCTATACACACTATATCTGCTGCCTACCTTTAAGAACACACGTGGGAACTGTTCTTCCAGCCACTGAAGGACCATTCAAATTATTGTTTGTAGAGAAATGACTAAATACTGTAAGAGTTACAGCTGCTCTTTACTGAACACATTTATAAACTGCTATTTCAAGACATCCTGTTCACTTGCATACACTAAAAGGCCCTTTTACAAATGCAGGATCATTTAAGCACAATCCACGCATGTCTTTTTTTATTCTTTTATCCTTAGTCCTCAGTATTTCAATTCTTATGCTATATTTTGACAGCTTTTCAAAAAACTCCATCCTCTTCCATCACCAGTACTATTGCAAAAACAATCTAGGGAAATATTTTTTACAGAGTAGCTCAAGAACTTCCTATGATGGTCATAAGATTGAATGCTGCAGCCTGACATACCAGGGTATTAAAAAACACCCAACCCACAAAGCAAAGGCAGGAAGGAATGTGGTATATATTGGATCATCAATTCATTTTTCAAGAAGTACATCACAGCTATGAATAACAAGCTCTGGAAAACACTGAGAAACAAAAAAGGAGAGCAAACCCCACTGCATTCATTCCTGTGATGGCATAACACATGAACAGAACTGCCTCAGCTACAATCTGCTCAGAAATAGGTCTCTTATGTATCATAGGAAAAGCATTTCAGTAAAGCACCTGTCCCACAGAGGTACTTTGGGCAGGACTGCAGGTCATCATTTTTATATCCGAGCCTCAGCACTCCTTCCCACTCACCGTTCTTACAAATGCCTGCAGAATTCCCACTTCCTAAATTAGTGCAGCTTATAAAGGCTCTGCTCTCCAGAAAACATTTTAGAAGGTAGGTGCTACTGTCTGAAAAAAAAATGTTTTAAGATTTGCCGTGGCAGCATGACCATGGTGTGCTAAGACAATTGCAACAGTGAAGTATGCCTTTGGACAGGCATATTTCAACCCCTGTTTACCAACACAAAAAGGTCCCTGTGATATTCACCACCATGAAACCCAACTTTGCAATGAAATTCATTCATCTACCATTTACTTCCTATCATGTTTTTGAATAAATTGCTCAGGGAATGAGTCTTTGAATATTTTTGTTTACCTTCACAATATGCAGAGTCCCCTTGGACAGAGAGGTAACCGTTCTTGCATTCACAAGTGGCTTTTGTGTTCCAGTTCTTGCACTCTGAATTTTCACCACACCTGTGTCCCTCTGCACAGAAGTTATGACCTAAAATACAAGGAACATGCAACAGGGTGTTAAACAACATGTTTAGTTCAGATATTTAGGTATTTGCATTGACTGTATCACTCAAAAACTTCAGCATCTTACACTCCAAATTCTCTCTAAAAACCTAGTTGGTGCACACAGGCTTTTTGGATTTCTCCATCAATTCATTCTCAGGAAAACCATTTTCTTTGAAAAGGTATTTGTATGACTAGTTTTATTCAAGAGAAAAGACAACTCCAAAGCAGGAAGCAATGACAAATCATTAGTGTTCTACTGAACCCGTGTAGCATTAAGTCTCTGATTGTCAGCAAGTGCAATGCAAACTTACATCAAAAGGACAATGAAGTGTAATACAAAAAAAAACCCCTCAAAATTCTCTAATTATGCATAGCCACATGTGCTTTTAGTAGACCGAAATGAGACATTGCACAGAATTCTACCAGTAGTCAAAGCAACCTCATACCCTGCCTTGTACTTCTGTCATCAAAAAGCAGCTCGATTGTTTCTACAGTTTATAATTATTCCATGCATCATGTTTTATTGAGGAGAATTTTTTATTAACCTCTCCTTATTCCTTCACACAAATTCTCAGCAGTTTCTTTGTGAACAGTTTCCTTTATTCCATACAGTCATTTCTAGAAATAAGATGAACCTTCCCACCTCCTTCTGTGAAGGTACAAGTGGCTGAAGTTCTTTCTTTCTGATTTTCAATATTTCTCAGAGACGTGTCAACATCTTTCTCTGCTTAAGTCTAAAGTGAAAGTAATTGTAACTTCATCTCTGAAGGCGTTCCACTAGAGGTTAAGAAATAACTTACAGAATTTGACAACAGGAATTTTTTTCCCTCCCTCCACTGATGTATGTTTTATGAATTTTCTCTATTAATATCCAAGACTCAATTTCTATTTGCTGAGATACATAAGGAGTTATTTTGGTAATTCCTACTTTGTCTCCACTTTCTGTCCTGGAAGGAGGAAAAGCAGAAACCCAGACATACCATCACCTATTGGTATTCCAACTTGTGCTCATCTGAATACCAGAACAGCTTCTGCCAGTTCCACCTGGTCATAAAGGAGCAAACTAAAAGTTCTAGTTCATTGATCACGAACTTCCAAACATCCCCTAAAAAGAGCTGAGAAAAACACAACCCAGACCCCTAACATCTAAATGCCAGATCCAGGTGTGTGTTCATATCCCTTGCTTCGATATCCTATTTTAATTTAATTTTTACATACACTGTTTAGTTGTCTCCTAATTTAACACCCAGGTTGTGCCAGTTTAGTGCACTCCAAATTTATGTGCCTGATCATCTGATATTGAGTTCTGGGGTAATTTTTTTAAATGTAAACACTTATTAGCAGTGTCAGCATCCAATTCTACACTTAAACTTCAAATTAATTTTATTAACAGCCAAGGTATCTTCCTTGTGCTCAGTTGGCTCCTTCTTTCATTGTAATCCAGCAAAAAACCCCAATTCCTTAACGAAAACTTCAGTTATCCCTTTTAGTCTTTACTCATTTCACAGTCTGGTGAAAACAACTCAAGTATTCCAGATCCAGCCTTGTCATGGCCAGGTACATTTTAGGCTGGTAAAATAGGGTGCCAATACACTGCCTTTAGCCATTTATGCAATCACAGGATTTGACTTCTCATTTTTGCCTTTATAACCATAATTGAAACTGAACACTGGAACCCATCTCCTCAAACTTATCCTTTCAGCATCTAATTTATGCTCCCCACGTAGGATTCCTATTCTACTGGCATTCCAGATAACATCCAAGAGACAATAAGTTTTATAATATTTTCTTTGTCACTGTTTCCCCTAAGACTGTGACATCCTAGTCTGTTTCCTGCTTCTTTAGAAGAATAATTTCCTTTGAGCTCATATGCAGTATGAGCTCGATTTGATTATTATTGGGTCAGAACCTCTGTAACATCTCAGTGTACTAAGCTAGGCAGCATGAAACTATCACATGGATTGTTATTCTGTCCCAGGGTATTTTGTTTATATTTAGCTCTATTTCCCTCTCATCCAAACCTGCAAAAAATATTTCATATTTCTCAGCGTGTTTTACAAGAGTTACAAGAGTGCTGGCACAACTTTCTGCAACAAAATTCTATGATTCTAGGCTCTTTTTATCCCAGTGAGTCAACAGTTTACCTTAGGATCAGCTCATGGAAAATTTAAAATTTACAATTAGCCAAATGGATTTCTTTTCTCAGAGTTAACTCTCATCACAAATCTCACACCAACCACTCTAGCAGCATTTTTCCCCAAGCACAAGCCAGTCATGAATTTTCAGTATCACCATCACACCCCTGTGAATCCTTCATTGTTTCTTTTCCACCTCTGAAATTAATCTGCAGATATGATGGCTACCCTACCTATCTAATTTTTTTTCCACTAGAGCTGTCACCTGTTTTTTAAAAATTCTCTGGAAAACCTGCATTGCTTTTGTTCCCTTTATCAACTCAAATATGAACGGTCTCCATGCAGAATCAGGTTTTCAGTCTTGAAGGCTTTTTAAAAAGCATTACATTTNAAAGTATTTTTTAAGTAACTCCAGTTTTCTCAAGTTAACTTGAGAAAATAAAGGCTCTAAAGGACATTTCATTTTTCTCCTGTCATTAGGAATGCACAATCATAGAGCATCTACTCCACCTCTAGATTGCCTTGGCATTTTTTATTACAAATGACCTGTAAAACACTGTTTCCTATCTGTTGAAACTGCTGTCTAGAAGTGACTCCACTTTACCTTCCCACAGCATTTCAGCAAACTTGTTCAATACCTCTGTAAGTGGATAGTGGAAGCCATTCCTGTTAAGAGCACACATGGTGCTGCAACATTTTATGTTACCAAGCTTTTACAAAACAACTGTGATTTAAGGTCAACCAGCAGGAAAAAAAAGTACTTGACAGAACAGAAGAGCAAGGGTTCACTGTGCCTCTCTCAGAGAAAGGACACCATTGCTTGGATCAGAGGTTTTTCCAGAAGTACCTTTTTATTTTTTTTTGAAGCAAAAATGCAAAATTAGCACTTCAAAAGAGCCAAAAGATGCACATCAAGGAAGCGTGGTTCTTGGATTTCTTAGACATTGGTCTCCACTCTCCCCAGCTGGAGTTTTGGAGCCAAATCTCTGATTTTTATTAATTCTTTGGTGTCAAATGGATCACAGGGTTCCTTAAAGACACCTACAGAGGTGACAAAACCACCTGCTGATACTGCAGTGGGGTCTCTAAATGAAGTGTAATATAAAAAAAAGTATAATAAAAAAAACCAGATGGGTGGGAGATAGCAGAAGGCGTGCATTCCCCATGGCCCAGCCAAAACAACAATTCATTCAGAATATTCAGCAAAGCCTTATCTGACACAGTCAGCTCCTCTCTAAATGTAGGAATGGCTTGAAATGGAACCATCACATCTCAGCAAGCAGGCAATTGGAGGGGATTTAACAGAACCACAGAAAATCTTAAACAGTTCTGATAATCTTAAATAATTTCAGGCTACCACAGACGACAAGGCAAGTATGAATTAAAATTACAGATGAATGCATTCAGAACAGATGCCAGAAATCATTTTCCCTGTGCATACACACACAATCATAAATGTGCACAACAGCCCTTCAAAGTCATTCAAAACACAATTAGACACTCCCAGGGGAATTAAATATTGAAGAGTGTGTTTGGATTTTTGATGGGCCTGATGACCTCTGTTCATTCCCCAAACATTGCTGATAACATTATTCTCTTCCTTTTTCAAGCCTGCTGAAATGTTTGCTCCATCTTTTTCTGAAGAAATACAGGCTCCTTTCCACTCCTTCATTCTGACTACAGAATGACCATTAATAAATGTACTAAGACAATTAGGAAAAGAACCAGGCACGTGCTAGCTGCCATCAAAATATCACTTCTGGAGCATCAGGAACTGCACAACTGGCCAGGCTAAGTCAGATTTCTCAAAGATTTGTTCCATTTTAGGACACCTGAACATTGCTCTTATTTTTCCAAGCAGCATCTTCCAAGGTGTGGAACCTGCTTTTGCAGAGCAGCACGCTAAGCTGCTTTATGCTGCCACCCAGTTTCTTACACACCTAACATATTTGGTAATTTGGCCTAATTATTGATTATAAAATGCAAGAACTCACTCAAGACTACAGCTGCAATCAATACATTTTAGATCAGTATCTCTTCCTACTTTTTTTATGGCCAGCACTAATGTGCCTCTCCTCATAACTTCTGTGCACTTCTCTACACTTCTCACAACACCTCCAAAGTGTAAAACCCCTGTTCTCTTGCTGTTCAAGACATCCTTCATTTCACTGTTTCACATTTAGAGATTCCTCAATATAAAAACAAAAATTGTCATCATGCTTCTGTTCAAAAGCACCGACAATGTTCAAAAGTCCAAGGTATTTTTGACCTCAAAATCTTTCCTGCTGTTAGGATTTAACCCCATGGTTACAATATAAACATGTAAGGTAAATCTGAGGGAGAAGTCATAGGAGAGTGTTAAAATCTGCATTACCAATTATGCCCTTCCATGATCTGAGTCAGCTTTTGATGAGTCATGTGCAAAGCAGCACTTTGAACAGCAGCTTTTACACCTTCAGAGACTGTGGTCCCAGAGCTCAGTGCTCTGGCATAAAACAGTAACTTCATACATCCTTTCAAGCTGCTCCATGAATGCAGAGCTTATTACACAGTGCTTATCTGTGTGCAGAGAATAATGGTAACTACACAGGCTAACGAGCTTAAAAAGATTTCTTCTTTTTTTCAAATGGAAAGCTCTTCTAAATCCTAAGTAATGCTACAACCATGTTTGGAAATAAACTAATTCATATTTATCAGCTGCCATTAAATCTTAATAAATCTAAAACCTTGAAATAACTCCTACCTCACAGCAATGAATGGGAAAAAAAATCAATTTCTGAAGAGTTAAATCTCAGTTTCACAGCCAGGCAAGGAAGAGATGAGAAACATGCACAGCTGAGGAGCCTTCTCACCGTCTGACTGAAAGACTAAAAACCTTCCCAAAACAAAACTAAGCAGCACAAGGAAGGGTGGCAGATTGGAGATTTAAATGCTGCTCCCTGCTGTAAAATGTACGCCTCACCTCATCAATACGATTCTCCCTTTCCTCCTCACGAGTGTCAGCAGGCAATCTAAATCCATCAGTCCCACCATATTATTGCAGGAGAGCAAATAATTACTTTCTCCAGAAACAAAATGCCTCTCACTACTTCATTGTTTCATCACACTCTTTCTTTTAAGAAGAGCACGTCTGAAGTTGCTAAGGCTGTTAGGGCTATTTTTATGTATTTAAAATTGTGAGCATAACAACATAAAAATTCTCTCATGAAATTTTATTTGAATTGCTCATGCAAAAGAGAAAAAAAAATCCACTCTTTCAAAACTATACACTGTCTTTGGCAAGGAGAAAAACAGCTAAAGGGAACAATAAAACACTTTCATGACACTATTTTTTGTATTAGGTTTGTCCCTGGGCTATAAAAAATGTAGCAGGCATGCTGTAAGAAAAATGAGTGATTCTCAAAAGTAGTAAAAAAATGTATTTTGTGACACGATTCTTTGGGAAACTTGAAAATTAATTAAATTTTCTGTAAGCCTAAAAGACAGTTTAATAACACCACACTGTCCTGCTGGAAAGTATAAAGTGGCCACACAGCTTAAGCAGACATTTATATTAAAGCATGGAGATGAAGGAAAAACTGGATGTGCTCTACCCAACAGTCAAGGATAGATCCAAAGTACAGATGTGGTGAGGTCCATTCATGCACTCAGTAGATGAAATCACAAAAATAAATTTTAAATAAAAATTGCCATTTTAAAGCAGAGTTCTTCCATCCTACTCTCACTCTGCTGCACACCTGACACAATCACTGCCCCAAAATCTAGAAATTGCCTCTTAGCAGTACACCATTACCTTCTGCTACACTGTAAACTCATGGAGCAAGCCTGGGGAGGAGCAGGCATTATTTGCTGTCCTTATTTTTCCTACCATTTCCAAAACACAGTGACTACCTAGGAAGCCCACCAGCTCTGTAGGTAACAGTGTTCTACTCTGTTCTTTGCTGGCTCACAATTTCCATCTCGACAAACACCACAGATTTATGTTTTACCCTGCACAACCCGTGGCACTCATCTATAACTGTGCTAAGTACTACAGGAGGGTACAGCCCCATACCACAGCATCATGGAGATTGTGTGTTTCTCTCTGGTTTTCTTTCCTTCTGGTGGTCCCCTGGTATTTATCCCTTCATTAAAAGGAAATCCCTTTGCTGCAGCTAGAAAAGCACGAGATGCAAACCTGTCACCCTTGCCCAATTCAGCAAATATATTCTGTAATTCTACAGAACATGAAGCTCAATTGAAATCTCTTGATTCCACAACTACAAATACTAAAAACAACACAAACTGCTACAAAGCCCAGAACCTAGCAGTCACTAATGTGCACTGATAAACTTAACACAGAAATAACATTCTTATTTAACAATGCTAGTAAATGCTTCCTAAATATTCTGTTAATAACTCAAGGCTTAGCTAAGGGCTAATGCAACAAATTACCTGCCTCATCACACATAGAATGTGAAATTTGCTTATGATGTGCAAGTGATCCATGTGGCCTTCCAACACAGCAATCACAATATTACTATAATATTAATATAAAAAATTCTTACAATAGGTCTTCCTCACTAGCTTGGCTTAGACAAAAAAGAAGCTGAATATAGTCTCTGAAAAAGTTGGTTTTGCAGACAAGAGAAGCAATCTATTCTTTCCCAGTAAAGAATATCTTGGCACAGGACAGGATCAGAAACTGGCCTGCTTGCCATATCAGAGAGCACCTGTTTGCTTGATAAAACTCATACCAAACATGGAATTCTTAATAAATATCCATTTTTAGCAACAGCACATGATAAAATTGTATACTACCACTTTGGGTTGCATGCAACTGAAGCAAAAGTGTCAAGCAGCATATATTCTACTTCAAGATATAAAAAGCAACTTAGGAGTGCTGAACTGAATTTATGCCTTTGTAAAGTTGACAAAATTGATCTTATCTTTTAGGCATCATTTTCAAAAGAATTTTAAAAAGCCATGATGAAATACAAAAGGAGGAGGAGCTGCTTTAGCAGTCAGCTAAAGCAGAACTGATGTGAAAGTTTAATGTGTTAAATTGAAAGCATCATGTATCAGAATTCCTAGGAAGGGAAAATACAATTCCTTCCCTTGCTTCTAGAGATCATCACATAAATATACATGTTCATTTTATATTATAAATAATGAAGCCAGTTTGGGGATGAATATCTGAGAAGGGTACCTATCACTAACAATAATATGGAAGTGAATAATTATGGAACTTATCTTCCATCAGCTTTGAAGCTTTCATATTTCTAATCCTTTTAAGTAATGAATCTATTTTTTCCAGTACTGCACTACATCAAACTGGGCCATCTGTTAAGAAGTATCATTAAGACATCGAGCCCTCTGAGGGACAGAGAAGCAACACTTGCTGCTTGCTTAAATAGTTGCAGATGTTTCTAGAAACCACTAAAAAAATTAATGTGTATATTCTTAGACCACGACCCAACAGGGAGTCCCCAAACATACTGGTCCCTGCAACCACATGCATGTGTTTTTAAGTTCAAGGCCCAAGTAAATATTTAACCATGAGTATTTACTAATTAATATTTAGTGGCAGAGGGAGAGATTCAGACCCCCTTTGTCGCCATCTGCAATGGATGCAGGAATTTATGCACAGGCAAGACAAATATTCCAGCAGACCTCAGTAATTTGTGTTCATTTTTTAATTTTTGTTTTGCATTGGTATTATTTTACTGTCCAGCTTAATTCATAAATTAGTGCTGGGAGTGCTCAGATCTAAATCAACTCTCTAATATCCATCAAAAAAAATTTTAAAATAGAGACCTGAAGAAAACACTTTCAAAACCCTGCAGTTGCAAGTTTAAGCAACAAAATATATTTTTTCTTCAAATACAATAATCTTTTAATAGGAATTTTTAGGAGATATTGGTTCTCCCCCCTCCTGCCTAATTCAGAGCAATTACAGCTTTATATCTGGTAAGTCCTCTAACCAAAGGAGTATCACAGACTGGTTTTTGAATCATGCTTATAGAGGTATTTAATATCTCATTAAAAAGGAATTGTTCCTTTCACTGTATCCCCCTCTTGAACCAACAACTTACATTCCTTCCAGGCTGGCTTACCTCTACAAACACTGCAGCACTGGTTCTCTGGAAGAACGTGATCTTTTTCTGAGCAGTTCAGTGGTGGACAAGTCTCTGTTACTTTTACTAAAACTCCATTCTGAAAATAAACAACAATTTTTAAAAAAATTACTATTGGTGAAAACGCACCCAGTGGCAAGGATCACAATACTTTTCCATCCTCAGCACTAGTAATCTCCAGAAACAACACTGGTAAACTAGCAAGAAGCAAGTTAAATTCATTTGTTCCACCATAACATCAAATCTAGAGTGACCTACTGTGCATTTCTCCACCCACCATCAAAAATAATTAAAAGGCACTTCAGCTTAAAATTCTATTTTAGTTTTATCAAATATGTAGTCTCAAAGTGTAGCTGTCTTCTTTCCAAGTATTCAAAGGAATTAAAGAATTTCATTCTAGGTTAAAGACAGTCCTCCTGCTTTCTGCAAATCTGAGCTTTATTCCTCTTATTTCACAGTCCACATGCTTCAGTGATAAGTTATTCAACTCCAATATACACAGCAAGACCAGGATTTCCAAAGATTGTTCTGTCATGTGCAATTGCAGGAGTCTGTTCTTCAGAATCACTGAGCACCTTAATTCCAAAGTTAGGTCCTTCCGAGAAGAAAGCTCATCTTGAGATATCCCTTAAGAAACTGCTGTGTAAAATCAAACTAAAGATGCTCCTATGATGTTGATTTCTACACTTAGAGTAAGACTGTGATGGGAGGTCTAGATGCTGGTAGAGACTTCCTATAACCACAGACACAGAGCCTTCATGGGGAGATTTTTGCACCAAATTTTACTTTATCTTACACCCATCCAGCAGATCAGGCTCACTATGTCCCCAGACCAAACAGCTCTCCAGCACTTTGGTTTGTTGTTTTGTAAAATCTTGTCCCAAAACAGTCTCCTCTTTCACCTTATCTTGCTCAGCACCCCTTCTGCAGCTGTGCCATCACTGAGAACTGCCAAGTGGAGCAGAAATTAACAACTAGGATTTCTGCTCAGTAGGAACTACAGTAACTACCCCACAGGACTGTCCACACCTGAGTAATCTCATTTTCCAAGCTATGAAACTCCACTAAGAAAGCAGGCAAAACACCTTTTTAACATCAGTGTAGTCCCCACTCCTCCCAGAGTATTTTTCAAGACATCTCAGACACCAGAACAAAAAGGTGGAATAAGAATTTCTGCTTTCCTAAAACAAAGTAATTTCATTTTCTGGCTATCATGGTTGCAGAGACAAGTTCAAAAATATAATCCAAACATACGTAGGGCTAGGAAAGCAGAGGAAAACCAATACCAAAAAACAGACAAAACCTCATTGAAGCCATCATTCTTATAATCTGAGGGACCAGGTCAGTGACTTTGAACAGAGAATATTGAAATTATCTCAGAGTCCACCCTGTATGAAGAAAAATCCCAGTGCAGAAGCTTGATTTCAAACCTGCACAACTGTGCCACACCACACCAAAGCTCTGGCTCAGGCGCACAGGTAAAACCTCTGCTGTTCACCAGCCTTGCACTCCACCTCAGCAGTCCAATTCTGCTCTGCCCCTCCAGGCTCCAGAAGGAGCTCTCACAGTGATGCCTTAAGTCTGAGCTTTGCTGTATTTCAGGCTCTGTGGTGCCCAGGGTGCAGCTCTGAGCTCACAGTCAGTGTCACTCAGCTCTCTGCACACAGCAGGGACACAAAACAAATCCTTGTCCTGCTGCACACCAAGGACAACTTTCAGCCCAACAGCACCAACAAGGGTGGCTGGAGGGAGGAACAAGAAGGATGGGAGCTCACAGCCTGGAGCTGGAATTGGACAATTAAACCCCAAATATGCAAATGGACCAAAACTTATAAAAATGTAGGCCCTCATGTCTGATTGTCCATTTTTGTGACCATTCTTAGTCCACCCTGGGTGTAGCTCTGGCCAGGCTCCTTTCCTGCCCAAGGTGTACCCTAAAGGCCTTTCAATAAATCCCTACTTCATTCTCTAGCTCTGCCCAGCCTCTGTTCCAGATCAGCCTTCCCAAGGCATCAACACACCAGCTGCCCTACAGACTTAGGAAATGCCTGCTGAGCCTACAAGGCACAAATGATGTGCCCAACGTGCCCAGCAACTTGCAGAACTTACAGCTTACCCAGAGAAAGCAGATCTGGCTGTTCTGTAATCCCTGCCCATCACTGTCCCTGACATCACAATCCTAAGGCTAAGCAGGGCCAGTTGCCTTTACTGGCAAGTTGCACCAGTCACTGCCGTGAAAAATAATGCTAAAAAAACCCCACAGGCATCTGCTTTTCTTTTTTTTTTTTGTAAGGAAAAGCAGCTCCCCTCAGCAGCACAGAGGGCACACATCATCACAGAGCAATGAAGTTAATGGAGGCGTCAGGTCTGCTCCTGAACTCACTCCCACAAGGGAAAGGCAGGAATCCCCCACGGTTGTCTGTGCAGCTGCAGGATCAAAGGTGATAAAAGAACCAGACACTGAGGCATCACTTGCTATCACGTTATCAAACAACCAGCTGGAAAAGCTCTGGCTGTAACTCATCGCCTGTTTAAGCTCAGACAGGACAATTACAGCAGGAAGAGTCAAGTGTGTCAGCATACGGACACAAAGCCTTGACTGACAATAAATCTGGCCAGAAAAATATGGCAAGAAATGGTATGAAAGTCAAATGAGTGTCAGGATGAGTCAAAAAGCTAAAGACAAATTTATTCCAAGCTCACTGCTTCTTTAGTGACTCACAAGGAGATTAAAGAACATAAATTGAGATTTCCATTAATTTAACGACAGTAAGATTTTATTTCCTTAAGTTTTCTATTTTCTGCAGAATTTGCATCTTGGGAAAACAAATTAAACTTATTTGTAATTAAGTTTTAAAACAATTAAAACATTTCCATGTAGAGCATTCTTTCGGTTAAAATCAATTTGTTATAAACTAGTACAGATCCAATTATAAGAATTATCATCATCAGATTTCAGATTTCATCCACTGAGATAAGTAAGAAGAGTTCACAGTTCAGAATTATTGCTTCAGGCTGCCTTAGAAAAATTACTCCTTTTTATATTCAATTCACATATGTAGCAGTCATAGAATGTGAACAGAAATAGATGTCAAAAAGACTTTTTTTTCTGGAATAAATATATCAAGCTTCAGTTGTGACATGCAATCCACAAAGAATGAGATCTGGAGTCAAAAACTTACAAGAAGATAATTAAATTTCTTGTAATTACCAAGGTAAGTACATTAAAAAAGGATTGGATGTAAGCCTAATCAGTGACACGCAGTGAAAATCTGAACAACAAACAGCTCACCTCACATGATTGCCTTTGAAAATGAACAGCGAGATTTCAGATAAGGCTCTTTTGGTGGGGTTTCTTTTCCTCTCTGAGTTTATCTGTGCCCTGGTTCCAGACAAGGCAGGGCTGATCTCTGCAGTAACCAGGAGGGGGCACGGGCAGGGCAGGAGGTTATTCTGCACCACCACACTCTGAGGTGGGGCTGGTGGGGTCCAGAGGGGGCAGACAGGTATTGCTGTTCCCCATGAATCCATCCCTTCTTCCCTGTACCCTTTGTCATTAGTGTTGTTGCTGTTACTGTTCATTTCCTTATGTCCTTGCTGATTCCAGTAAATTGTTCTTATCTCAGCCCGTGATCTTTACCTTTTGTGCCCCCAGTTCTCCTCTCCATCCCACCCAGGGAAGTGAGAGATGTGGTTTCAGTGGGAGCACCACACCTGGGAATATCATTCCTAAGCCACAACAAGCTGCTATTGATCAGTCTCTCGGGACACAGTTTCAAACAGCAGCATCAGCTGTCACTCTTCAGAAGTACATCGCTCCTTATCTTTCCAAAAACTTTTTAGTCCACCTTCCTGAAAGCTGAGGGCCCCGTCCATCTTGTATGGCACCCTGTGACTGCCTGCTCCCAGCACTGATGAAGAGGCATTTGTTTTTGTACCCTTTGCTGTCAAGCTTGTCCTCTGTTTTTGAACAGGCATCATGTCATTCACAGGCAGCTGACCAACTGCAAATTCCCACTCCAACAAAAGTTATAAAAATCCTTCCATTGACATTCAATGGCCCACAGCACCATACCGGTGAAACCCAAAAAAAAAAGCCCCTAAACAAACCAACAAACAAAAAAAATCAAGCACTTATTGAATGCAGAAAGGTGCAGCTACCAAAAGCTAATTCACACTTGCATTTTCTGGCTTTCCCAGCACAAGAGAGAGATCAAACAGCCAGGGCGAGATCAGCCATGGACCATGAGGATGAGTAATAGACTGGAGCATCTCTGGCAGGAGGAAAGGCTGAGAGAGCTTGGCCTGGTTAGCCTGGAGAGGAGAAGGCTCAGAGGGGATCCCACAGACACACAGAAATAAATACCCAAAGGGAAGGTGCCCAGAGGACAGAGCCAGGCTCCTCTCAGCAGTGCCCAGTGACAGGACAGGGGCCCGTGGGCACAAACACAGCAGGAAACACTCCTGCAGGGTGGGGCTGCCCAGGGAGCCTGGGGGGTCTCCATCCCTGGAGATATTCAAGGACATGGTCCTGGGCAGCTGGCTCCAGGCAGGCTTGCCCAAGCAGGACAGCTGGACAAGATGACCTCCAGAGGCCCCTCCAAACCTGAACTGTTCTGTTAGAAATACCTGTGCATTTTGTCATTGTAGATTCATCGAAAGAGTGTTTGTGGGCAGGATTCCAGCTGGGAATGGTTGTTCATGAGTAACATCTGTGCTTATGGTTAAGAGGATGTGCGCCATAAATATTTTTAGTCTGGATTAGTCTTGAAAAATTAAAAAAAAAAGGTCTCTCAGCCTGATAGAGAAAAATCTTTGATCTAGCTGGATCCATCAGTAGTCTTATTATTTTTTTTAGATGAAAAAATGATAAAAATTAAAAGCCTCTTAAGTTTGGATCAGTACCAATGCAAAGAATAAGGAATCTATCTTCAAATAAAAATGGAAATGTGAAATTTCAACTTAATCCTTTTGACATTACCCCACTTACAAAAATATCCTCCTTTACAGACACTAAGATTTTTAAGTCATCTTTATCAACAGTATTATATTGACATTAGATGTGCACCCTCCACTGTACTCCTTCACGGATCAGCAGCCTTTGAAACTTGATGTCAGTTTTTCACGTCTGGAAAATTAAACCATATTAAATTTTGTATGGTTCTCCCCCTAAGACAAAGTCCCTCCTTTATTCATGTAACACCTTGTCCACACAGGACAGAAAACAATGACACAGCCACAGCTTGACTCATCACCACTCATCCTCCATCTAGTGAGCATTCCCAGCTGAGGCAGCAGACAAGCAGGTCAGATTTAGGAGGTCCTGCTGAAGACAGATTAATGAACCTGCTGCAAGGAGACACAGCACCCCACAGAAACAGATGCAAGCACCCTCTTAAAAACTCACCCCAGGCCAGTGAGGTTTAATATCGTGTTGAAGCACAGTTGTGGAAAGAACTTCAGTTTGTTGGGGTTTTCTGAAGGCGTGCATCTAACATTTTTTTATGGTGTCACATTCACAGATGCCATTTTGAATATTTATCAATACTGTCAATTAAGACGCAAATACCAACTGCAATGTTACTGTAATTAACACTGCCATATCTTTTTCCTTTTAACAATAAGCAGAACACAAAAGCTGCTTTCATTATTTTACTCATTGCTAATGACAGATATTTGATGGTTGGTATTTGCTTTTAATCTTCTTGAATGTGTTATCATACTCCTAATGACGAACATGGCACTCTTATTTATAGCTCGGAGAAGTTCCACAGACACAATTCAGATCAGCCTCTCTGGTTTCAATTTAACGTGAAAACGCTCCTGGTCTCATTTTATATGTGTACTTCCACTCTCAAATAAACATTCTATGTCATATTATAAATAGCAGGCATCTTAGTCTGCCTTCCAAGGCAACGACCTTGCCCACGCGTTTGTATACGCAGTTCCGAGCACCCCGCACAGCTCAACAGTAACAATAGCCAAGTAATCCTGCATAACAAGCTGTTTTCACAACATCTGCAACCAGTTATTGTCCATCTCCATTAGCCAAGGTAAAATTGCTACTCTATACGCTCAGCTCCGAGCACAACAATAACCAGATCCCTGTAATCTTTTCCAACGCTCGCGTTCCACCGACGCTCCCTGAACGGATCTAACGCAGCCTCCGCTCACCTGTGCTCCTAAATACTCACTGGCACAGCCCAAATGTCATGAATTTGCCAAGAAAGAACCCAGTCCACTCCAATACTCGGTAATTCACCTCAGTCATTAGAAGAGCTATATATAGTTTGAACAATACTAGGGGAAATACAGAGTAACTTACACAATATAGCAAGAAGGTTGCTTCAAATTTCAGCAATTTGGCCGAAACAAGTAATTTGCTCAAGAGGCTGTTACTTTTTTCTAAAGCTCACGAAAGCAGAGATAAGAGAAAACACTCTACCAAATCATTTTGCCCACATTTTTCTTATCCTGCAAGGGTCATATTCCTGCCTTGTTTTCGTATTTGTGGCTTTCAGCGGCTTCAAGGTCACCTTTTTCGAGACAACAGATGTCACATTTGCATGAAGGAAGCCTAAAGAAATGCACTAACTTTTCACTGTCACTTCTGAACACCACAGATACATTTAAAATCAGGATAGGTTTATACAACTGAAACTTACTCGGCATTCCCTGCAGCTCTTGGTTAATACTCGTTGACCTTCTGCTAGCACTTTGCCTCCATAGATACACTTGGCTGTAATTCGAGAGAAGGAGGGAGATTAAAAATTAATTAAATCAGTATTTAAGCAGCAAATAAATGCATGGTACAAGACAGAAGTAAAACCAGTACTCACATACACTGAAAAAATATCAATATACTAAAAATATGATGCATTTTGCTTTCGTCAGGAGTCAGTATCACATATAATTACAAACAAAGTAACAAACAATAAATTCATTTTAAGAGAAAGTAGCCTCTTTACCCAAACTAAAGAGAGGGAATACGAGCATTACCATTATGTCCTGGACTAAATAACCCATCATTCAACAGAAAATATTTTCACTACTGACATTGTGTACAGTAGCTACAGTACTTGTGTTACTAGAGGTCCTCATGACTCACTTCAAGAAGAGGAGACATTTATTAGAGTCCAGTTCATCACAAGAATAATGTAAGCACAGATTTCAATTAAGCCTTCTCATTTTTTGTGGGCACAAAGGCGAACTCTTCAACTTGCTGGAGGACTGCACGAACAGATTAGATGCAGTGAATGACTGTACTGAATCCACAAACTGCAAAAATCTATTTCCAGAAAATATTCTTCAAGCACACACGAAATGCAGATTTTCCCAGGAAACTGAGAACTCCTACTACAAAATCCTTGTCTGAAGTTTTGATCCTTCTGCCAAAGAAAAGTGGCTCTACAAATGAACCAACAGACTGGAACACGTGATCATCCCTCGTTCTCTTCATGGCAAAGTCACCCAGCTTGGGACTACTGCCACCAGGAAGAAGGCAACGTGCATCAGGGCCACAGCAGCAAACAGCTTGGTCGATTATGACCACAATTAATACAGTCCCCATGCAGCTACATGTCTGAATTCCAATTCCAGAGAAGGACAGTAAATCCATCAATGAAAGAGGACAGCTGGACTGTTACGATCTCACACAAATCAAGTATCTGCTATAAAAGCGCCCTACATCACAAGCCAGATCAATGCTAAACACTGATAAAACAATTTTCTGCTGTGACATTTCAGCTCTTTCTGTATTTAGCCAGTAAAAGTCTGACCTGTGACCCTGAAAGGAAAGCTAAAAGGTGTGTGTCCTATGTTCCTATTGAACATAGTGCTTTAAAGTTTTGCAGAGTCAAGCCACATGCACAGGGCAAGTGTTCAGAGTAGTCTGTTCTCAAAGACACTCTTATTTAGGACTGTTTTACCTAAATTTCCCTCCTGAGTGCCAGGTAAGGGAAGCACTCACAGGTGCAAATGTGTCCCCCTTACAGGTGATGCCAACAGCTCCAGAGCAGTAGCTGTCATAGCCAGATTGATTCCCAAATTTTAAGCAAAAGAGACTGCTAGATCAATCTTCATGAACCTTCAGACATAAATTTGCTTCTAATGACTCTTTATGAAGATGCTAATTTCTTCAAAAAAAGAAAAAGAATGATTTATGATTTTCAGGATAACTCAGTTTTCATCATCACTAAAGCATTTTAAAACAGGCCTCTTCCTTTTGGTATCCTAGTTTTCTTTGTTTTTCAAAAGCTGCCCTGGTTTTTATGCCTGACTTGTTGTGATCTGACTTCTGAAGAAAACTTCAGATGAGGAAGCTTTGTTTAAAATAGGAATCCCAGTAACTATTTTTAGGAGAATTTGAACTAGAGACGTTTCCTTTTTCTGTCTTCTCCTGACACGACTGCTTGTAACAAAAGGATGGACACATTGGAAAGCAAGTTAATGTACGATTCAGAAAAGCTACATTTAAAACAAAATTATAGTCTTTTGCCAAATATTATTTGAAATGCTAACACAAGGTGGCAGGGATCAAAACTGAACTGCCTAAACCCCTTAACACATCAGACATCAGAGCTTTGTTCATTAACCCTTAGCTAAGATGGGAAAGTGTTCAATAACCCAGCCATTCAATAATCCCTGGAGACAGCAAATTACAACTGATGGTTCTATCAGAGCTAAATAGAAAAAGCACAGAGAAAGTAACACCTGCAGTGCAGCTCTTTGGAAAACCTCTGCAATTACTACTATCTACCTAGAGGTGACTAACTGTGGTCCGAGCACATCATTTTGTCAAGGAGCTGGCATTTGCAATCAATTTCAATCAACTTCCATGTGTCTCTCCCCATTGACTGACATGCTGAGCTCTTGTCAGAATAACGAGTCAAGTTTGTGCCAATCACTGACAAAAGGCAAGTTTGATTGTTCATCTTCCCATTACAAATAACAGGAACACTTCACTCATGAGGGTATACGCTGAATCTACAATTTTGTGCCTTACAATTTCTTTGTGTCACGTTTTGACTCTCGTGCATGCATCCAGTTTCGTGAAAGAATTTCCTAGACTTCCAAAGTTACAAATAGAAATATTTTGAGACAAAAAGAAAACACAGGCCAGCATGGCCACTTTACCACCCAAGAACTCTGTTCATGAACATTTTTTAGTACGCAGAATATTCATTCTGACATACAGCCAAGAGAAATGAGATTACATGAGAAACAACAACAAGTGCAAGATCACAGCTAAAGGATATTTGTGCACAGAACTAATGAATTCAATGACTGAAGAAGGGTGACAGAATGCTAATAAAGTGTTATTATTTTCTTAATAAATCCTAAAATAATTCAACATCCCTGTCCTAATAGATTATTGAAAAGCTCACGCATGATGTTTACTCATCTTCCAGAACAGATCAGAGAATTTGTGCTTCTTAAGGTGCGACTGGCATTAGTATACAGCTAAAATTTTCATACATAAATTGTCTTTGTTCCTTGCACTACATTAAAGTAACAAATACTGAATATTCCTTCCATGAACTTTACTTAACAGCTTTCATTCCCAGAAAAAGGAACTGAAAGCTGATGATAACACCAATCACAAAATTTACTTAGCTTTTCTTTCTTCTCATTAATTTATTTTGAAATTAATTACAGCAAACTGCAGCTCCACGCAGTGATATTAAGGCAGGGTCTGTTATTCTGTCATGTTTATTTTAAAGAACAGCCTTTTAACTTGAAATAAAAGATAGGCGAAAAGACAACAGCTTGGTTAGTTACTCATCACAAAAGGAAGTTCAGACCATGGGCTTGATGCTCCTCAGCATCAAGAGGAGATACAAACTGGAGCCAAGTCAGCCTTCCCAGCCTCCAACAGGATGAATAATTTTACACTAACAATAGGTAAAAACAGAACCTCAGAAATTTGCAATGCTCGTTCATTTCTCAGCAATTATTTATCTTCTTCTCAAACCACGTTCGCTGCTATGCCTCATGCCACCTGAATTACCTCTGCAAAGCATTCCAGAACGTGCCTGCTGGCAGCTGTAACTCTGCTGGAAGAGAAGCAGAACGTGTGTGTGAGGTACTCACCCCTGCACACCTTGCAGCACTGACCCTCCACGTGCACGGGGAGGGCATCGGGAGGGCACTCCAGAGGGGGACAGGACATCCTGCGGCACTCCACAGCTCCGCCCTGAGCAAAGGGGTTTGACACAAAACTCAGCCACTGCTACTGCTGTTTGCGAGTATTTTACACAAAGAGCTACTCGAGTAAATGAAAAACACCGTTCTGGATTACAAACCCATCCTTGGGTAACAGATTTAATCCCACCCAGCTACAAAATGAACCAAAGTGCAGCTGAAGGTGAACTGCCTTCAGCATTTTGATATATATTACTGGTTTTACCCTCCATTCCCGGAGCAAAATACATTAACTGGAAAACACAAGTCAAGAACATAAGCCCTACTTTCTGTAGCTGTTCCAATCATCTTTGAGTTTTTTAACAACCAGGCTTCTATTTTCCTGAGCAAACAAAGCCTCTCTTCAGATATTTATCAAATAATTTCAAAGATACAAGTTTTACATACTAATTCTCTTTCTGTCTCTCGTATTTTTCAGTTTGATCAATGCTGAAAACGAATCTGCAAGTTGTTACAATGCAAGATGCAACTAAGCATCTATGAATACTATTAAGATAATGCCTCCTTTTTGAAAAAGCTACTGCAGTGAAAACAATTCCAAACCAAACACAGACAACACCACCCCTTCACCCCAAAACCACAAAGTCCTCACAGCTATAATTAGTACAAATAAGAAAGCATTGTCAAGGGAAAGCAGGTTTTATGTATGAAGCTTACAAATAAGCAATGTCAAAATTTTATTTATTTTACCATTTCCCTCTCTATTGTCCATGCTGCCACTAGATGCATACTAAAAACATGGTAATTCTCAGAGTGAATATTATGTATTCAAAGGCCATTTTCACATTTTCATTAGATCCTATCCCTGAAACTCTTCAGAAATTCTTACTTTGCATGTGCAGTTCCTGCAGTGATCATCATCAACCCATGAGTCTTTGTCTCTGTAGATCAATCCATTTACTTGACAAGTCTTCTCACAATGACAGTCTTCCAATTGACTCAGTCTTGTTTCTGCATAATTTAACTATAAATGAAAGTAAATTTGATGAGATTTCTGCAATTCAAACACATGATTTAAAAAAGCAAAAAATAGCAGACTTATTTTTAGCCAAATCAACTTTGACTACAACCTTTGAAACACGGAGCTGGGAAATCAGCAGGTATAGACTAACCCTGTTCCTAAGATTTTGCTGGAGTTATTACATGGTCATCCCACACTATGATCAAGGGAGAAACCACACTCCTGGAAAAAACCCTGGGCTTGTGGCCAGCTCTGAACACTCCTTGCTATTACAAAAGAAATACAAGCTTAATATTTAGCAGGAAAAAAACCCCACAAAAATAAAAAACCAACCCACACCACAACAACACAACCCCATCAAAATCTACATGGAAAATTTTGTGATTCATGAAATTATTCCTGGCTGTGTAAAGCCATGATGTAAATAAACCAGACTGCCTAGTCCATAAATGAACTCAAGTGCTTGAGTTTTCTTGATTTTAATCAAAGTCAAGCTTGAACCTCTGACTTCCAGCAAGGAAAGACTAAGTAGAAACTTCTGTGCTGGAAGTGTCCATGTAACAAACACATCTGAATACAAAGCACACCCTAGTGGAGGCTCATAATTTACCAAAAGAAGTTATATTCCACTCAAAGATGCACAGGAGATGCCCAGACTGATGTCAGTAGATTGTTAAAGCCACAGGAATTATTTTAGCCATTCTATTTAAAGAGGAACTAACAGTACTCTAGCCCAGCAGTGGGGAATGCTGCAATGTAACACAACCCTTTTCTCCTGCTGCAAATTAACATTTTAGCCAGATTCTAACACCCTGACATACAGCGTGTCTCTACTTCAGGACACAAGATTATACCAGTAGAACATATCTACTAAAAAGATTTAGAATTAATTCAAATTACAACAAGAATAAAGTAAGTTTTAAAAGTTAGCATTTATTAGCCTTTAGAAGATGTGTCTTCACAAAGCATAGGGAGGAAGAGGACGCTGCAAGTCATGATCAAATGCTCCTTTCACAGCCCTCTGTGCCCATCTGCCACAGCCAATGCTCTGCTGGACCACTCACAAAGGCCCTGTGTCCCACCCTGAGCCCCCAGACTCAGCAGAGGTGCAGCCCAGGCAGGAGGGAACCTCCCCTTCCTGCTTTCCTTCTGCATAACTTGCACAGCTACTAAAATTATCAGAGCCCGAAACCAGTAGCTGGATGTTTCCTTCCCAGGCAAGCCCTGCTCTGAGTCTCCATAATTTTAATTTATATAAACTGCACATTCACAACCACTGCAAACAACACTTGCTCATCCATTCAACGCTGTGATCCAGCTGTAACCAAGCACAGCCTGAGAGAGAAGCTGAAACCCTGGATGAAGTGGAGCCTAAAAGCAACAGCTGGACACCAAGCCACTTTCTCCAACCATCTTGTTCATGCTGTGCATCCCTTGGTGCAGGCTCAGAAGCCAGGGATGCTCACCCCTGTACAATAGCAAGCCATTCCCTGACCACCTGCCAGGCCAGGCAGGATCCCTGCAGGCAGCTGCACAGCCCTTCAAAGCCTGCACATGCATCATCCCCACAAAACACACTTGTACCTTAGTAATTCGTGGCTGGGACTTCAAAGGCAGATACAAACCTTAATGCTTCCCTCCAGACCCCCCATTTTTAACCTGCGTTTGTCTACCAAGTTAATTTCCTTTCCTGCTCCTTGCATTTTGCCTGGACAACAGGAAACAACTTCAACGAAACAGTCAGTGGACTGCTTTAACAGAAAAGGAATTTGCAATGAAGGATTATGCCAGCACCACTTTATGAAAGTGCAGAGCCTTTGCAGTACAAATGCTGTGTTATTTGCTTCCCCTCATAAAGTACTAGCAAGCAAAAATATAATTAACATCAGAGAAAGCAAGTTACTCAGTACACTGCATAATTGGAACTTGCTCATACCACCAGCAGGGCTCAAAATAATTGCCTCTCTTCCACAGCACAAGCAGAAAACTGAAATAAAAGCTCCCCATTTTGCATTCGGATCCAGCCTGTCCAAAGCATGTCAGCTGGGTAAGAGGATTGCCAGGATCACGCACGCACTCTCCAAAAAACTGTTTCCCCTTTCCTATTGGGAAGGGAAAGAGCATTTTTGAATGCTGTGCATTAAAAAGTGTGATTTTTTTTTTTTACACAAGCAGTACTGATATGCCAATCCTATTTTGGAGAATCCTACAGTAACTACACAGAGTAAGGGCATCTACAGGTTGGTTGCATCTGCACTTAAATCTAAGTAATTAATGTGTAAGTGCTGTTTCAAAAGAGAATTAACTGCCCTCTACCACCAACCAGATGGTTCATCAACATTAACCTCAAAAAGTGTTCAGATTCTCCTTTTGCACAGATCAGGGGTTTGGCCACCTCTAAAACACAGTTTCCTATCCCAAAACATCAGCACAGCCTTGCTGAAAGGCCTTGGCTTAACACTAAGGTTGCCTGTGTATTGCAGGAGCAGAACCTCAAGAAAACTTCCAAAATTTCAAACAAACAAAAACAAAATCTCCAACATCATGGATTCCCATTCATCCTATTCACGATCCAAATCTGGGGGGGGGAAAGAAGAAAGAAAACAAACAAACACAAACCCAAGCACACACCACATCAACCTGGGGCTGAATTAACTTTTACACTGATAAAAACCATTGATAAAGGCGCTGTCAAGGTCAGCACAAGTCAGCAGGTTCATTTCAGCAGGCATTTTCATTTTGGGGCCTCATTTCAATTCCCAGGAAGGAGACTACACCAGTCCTGAAGACTTCACAGGACTTCCCACAAGAAAACATCCCCCTCTGACAGCATCACATGGTGAGGAAATTCTTGAGGGATTTCACTCTTTTGTTTCTGCATTTATCCCTCAGCATGAAAAGGGAAATCAAGCTAAGGCTTCCTACAAAAAAATCAAACTGAGTATTTTGTCACCACCTTACAAATAATAAAGCAGGCAACAGAAACATTATTAAGCTTAAGGAACAACCATGGAGCTATATCCATAAGGCTACTGCAGACAGCAAGAAAATAATGGGCTCTACTACGAAAATTCAGAATAATTTTCATGGTAGAAGGAACAGCATAGAGAATAAATACTTTCATCTTTGTCTTAGGGAAGGAAAGGAAGGAAATGGGCAACTAAAACAAAGCTTAGGTACCTACTTTTGCAGTCATTTTTGCCAGGAGTTCTTGCAAATCCATGATTCCTTGCACCAGACTTAAGAAATCACTGCAGGTTGGGCATGCTCAATAGAGAAAGATTAAAAAGAAACAGAAGAGAAGAGAATGAAAGATGCAATAACCCATAAATAAACAACAGTATCATACTAGATTGATCTGAACATAAAATGCAATCTGTTTACACGGAATTTTTGCCTTCTGGAAGTCAGCACATGCAAAAATAACAAGCCTGAAAGTATTATTTTTAAAGCAAAGAAACAATCTGTATGAAAAATCTAAAATAGAGAGAATAAAAAGATTGTTACTTACTGCGATTCAGATTAGGACACTGTGTTATATATCCATTAGGTATAAAGATGACTTTCACATCTTGAATAACACCCTTTGTAAAAGAAGAAAAAACTGGTAATACAGATTACAAACATTCACTTCAATCTGTACCAACTCTTTCACAAGTCATTTCTTCAGTGGACACAAAAAAAAAAAAATTACAAGCTCACTCTACTTGTGAGGAAAATAACTGAAGAACAGAATATAACAACTCCTCCTATCTCTCTGTGTGTTTGGATATTACAGCAATAATACAGCTTTCTCTTTTGTAATCACCAGATATAAGCAGCTTAAGTGTCTTTAAATGGGGTGAGCCTGGTGAAAAAAGCAGGGAAATAATATCCACTGCTCAAGCTGATGACACACTTTTCCAAAAGACAAAAAGAAAACAAGACAAAACCCTTTACTTTTTAGCCAAGTAAGGCTGTGAAATCAAACACTGAGAAGACAAGTAGCCAGTGCCAGATGTAAGTAACAAGTTTTCACTTCCATCACTTGGTTTCATCAAGCCTCCTAGCTCTGTATCTCAACAGGCACTTGGGGTAATGCTGCCCTCAGTCAGAATTAATCACAATTAAACGCTCTCTGCAGCCCAGGCATATCAGAGAGATGCCCTGTGCAGGACTGCCAGAAGGGCTCCCAAACCTGTTGGAACTCTGGAAACTGAGAATTTCTGATTTTCTGTGAGGACAGGCACTGACCCTCAAGCAAGCACTACATCTGACCTGAGGCTGTGGAACAGGCTTCCAAAATTGAATGATAGCACTGAGATTGTAGATGTGTAGTTTGAATAGAAGTGTGTGATCTCACAGGATGAAAAACTTAGAATTTAAGGATTTAGTATATAGTAATATATCTGGAGCAATATGGAGGATTTAAGGCTTTGTCTGGGTCCTTCTTCTCCACCTTCTTCTTGGTTTCGGGAGGTTTTTCCTAATTGGGTGAAGAAGGTCCACATTATGGGCCTTGGGTGGTCATTATTGGGTCAAAAGTATAAATAATATAGGTGTCAGCTCGTTATTGGGTAATTAGTGCTTAAATAACCTTGGAAAGAGTCAGAAACACCTCCATTCCCTACCTTGGTTAGCTAGAGCTCACAACTCGTGAGGCTGTACTATAGATAAGAATTAATAAACACTGAGTCCAAACACAAAATCGCAACTCCTGTGCATTAATCCTGGCTCTGACACGAAGAAAAGAAGATAAAAAACCAACACAAACCAAACCAGGCACAACAGTGGGGAGGCAGCACACAAAGGTCCAGTGCCCACTGCGGAGCCCCTGCCCTGCAAGGATACCCTCAATGGAAGCAGCAGATGCCCAGTGTGTCCCTGCACACTGGGTCTTGAAGAACCCAGGCACTTCAGACAGTCCAGAAAATGCTGGAACTTGTGTTTGTTCTCTTAAGCTCAGGACAAAGCATTTGCTGCATCTTTGACTGGGCAATGTACTTACTGCACAGGATCCACTGGCTTAAATAATGTCATGGCCACTAAGGGAGAGGAGCAAGGGAAATCAAGGGACCTCTAGTGCTGGTATTTGCACTTCCCCTGACTGTTAATCAGATGTTGTGACACAGCTCTATCTCCTCACAGGCACACTTTTAATCTGAAAAGAAATTTATCATGGCAGTAGTTATTATCTAATTAAATTACTGATTTGCCAGACTGTGCTTTAATTTTCAGTTAAATTGCAATAGAGTGAATTTTGCAGACTGAGGACATCATCACTTTCTCATAGGCACTCACACTCCACCCATAAATAGAGGCCTCAGATATTCCTTAAAGCCTGGCAAGGCAAGTTAACATTTACATGCTCATCTGTTACAAGGGTAGAACATAATCAGCAAGCACTGTTTCCTGCTTACTGTCTCATGATCAAGTATTAACTGAAAATATTAACAGAGAATCAGATCACCCTGTCTTTCTTGCAGAAGTATATACATTTATTAGCCTTTTCACCTATGAGAATAATGAAACCATAAGAAGCAATACTGTCACTGGAAATGGAACATCCAGAAAGCCATTTTACATACTTTTCATCAGCGAGAATTAGAAGGTGAGGCATAAAAACATAATTCAGCACTTAAGCCTCTGCAGTGAAAAGCTCAACCAAGAGTAAAAAGAGTTTTTTACTACGAAGTTCCACCAGACCATATTGCCTAGCTAGCAAGACATCATCCACAGAGAAGTGATTTTTCTCTTCAGCTTTTTTTTCTTTAGGTGCATCTTCAAATGTGTTTGTTGCATCAGTCACACTGCTCAATTGTCTTTTGGAAAGATTTGCATTTAGACATAGCCTGAAGAGGAAACACCACTATTTTATGTGTCTAATTTCTGGCTACATGAAAGCATATTACTATGTAATAACATATGAATATGAACTTCAGTTCATTAACATAGACGAGTTCTAGTTCTATAAACCATCTGAGAATGAATTATTATGATCAAACATAGAAGTAAACCTTCCAAGGGCAGAAATTTTGCTGATGTATTTTTTTAATAGAAAGACTTCATTGTAGGAAAATACGTATTACAGCCATAATTATTGTAACGAATATGAAAAAAATCTGATTATTCCTGCTTCAGCATTAAGCCTAGGCTGCCAAGAACCTGAATTTGTCCTTAACAGTGCTATGTCAGTGGTCAAAATCTTTCCAGTTTTTCCTTTCCCAAGCAAGACATCACCTTTATGTTATCAATAAAAACATTTGGCTAATGACAATCAGCTCAGCATCAGGACTTGCTAGCCTGAAGAGCCTTCCTCTGGTGCAGGCAGATTACCAGCTACCTGATGAAATTCAGGTCTGCAGCACGAAATATCGAGCCCATTCCATGAGAACATAATGCAAAAAAGCCCAGTTTATTGCACTTCTCAGACATCTACTAAACAGAACAGTCCTCCCACATTCTGTGAAAAGGCTCATCTATCCCATGAGCTCTCCACTTCTGCACTTTCATTTCCTCCACTGCCTTTCATCCTCTTTAAACCTTCCTTCTCCCACAGAGATCACATGATCCACACAGCTGTGCAAGCTGCACTGGCCAGGGCTGGGAAAGGCTCAGCATGGTGACACCAGCAGAGAAACTCCTGAAACTCCTGTGCCTTGGCAAAGCCATGCCAAGAGCCCAGATTTCCTCTCCATCAGCACCGTGCTGCTCCACTCAGGGCAGCCAGGCCAGGCAGCTGCACACCTGCCCACAGCATTCCTCTGACTTTCACCTTTGCCTTGGGTTCAATGCAGGATGTATTCTGTTCCCATCCGCTGAAACCAGTTGAAGAGGTGTTTTTCCTTATCTCATAACTCCAGGGGGGAGAGTGCAGGTGTCTTCCATTAATGGCCAGCTGTTCAAACCAGCTGGGGCAGGGTTCTTTATCCCTTCCAGGACCCATCCTCCCTCCAGGGGATATCTGCTGTATCATCCAGGCTCACTGCAGGGCTGATACAATTCCATCATCCCATGGGGAGATGCTCCACCCAGGGGGAGGAGCCCAGCATTCCCACCTGGATAAAACCTGAGATTCAGAACAGCAGCACAGCCTGTTTGCACTGGATTGCCAGAGGAAGACCAGACCCATCTCAGCACCACTGGACCCTTCTACAGGATCATCTCTGCTCCAACAGAACCACATCTGTCACTGCAGGAGGGTTCATTTCGGACTGCTCCCAACACCCTGACCAACAGGGTGTCAGGTCGTGTTCTGACTCTGTCAGTGTTTTCCTTTTTGTTTGGCTTTTTTTTTTTGTACTATTACATTTTTAATATTCCTAGTAAAGAACTGTTATTCCTATTCCCATATCTTTGCCTGAAAGCCCCTTAATTTCAGAATTATAATAATTTAGAAGGAGGGGGGTTACATTCTCCATTCCACGGGAAGCTCCAGGTTTNTAGAAGGAGGGGGTTTACATTCTCCATTCCACTGGAAGCTCCAGCTTTTCCCTGGCAGACACCTGTCTTTCCAAACTAAGACAGCCTCAGTCCATACAACTTCCAGTCCAAAATTATTACATATGACCATATAAATTATATACATGACAACTGTGCAATAAAAATACTAATATCCTTCTCAAGCACCTAATATACAATCCCCAGGCACAAGCAAGGATCAATAGAGCCTGCTCTGGTAGTTATGAAAACTACTGTCTTGCAACATAAATCACCTTCTCACCAAGGCATTAATAAGCTCATTTCTGCACTAGCTCTTTGGAGAGACCCTAGGGGGAAGGGTTCTCCTCAGCAATAAAACAAATTTTGCAGATAATTCTGATCCTGACAGCAATCAGATCCATCCTAGAGAGGGTTCCACAGATATCTGGCATCAATCTTTTTCTCCCTTCAGCTGTGTTTTCTTAAGCTTCCTAACCTGATTATGATGATGGTATTCCTTAGCCCTCAAACAAACCCTGAGTCTGTGTGGCTGTCCTGGCTCTGCCCAGCACAGGGTTAATTTCTGCAGTAGCCAGGAGGAAGCATGTCTGGGACATAGTGATTATTCTACAGCACTCACACCACTGCAGGAGGCAGGGGAAGGGACTCTCTTCCATGGTGAAGGAGTTCCTCATGGTCAGGAAAATGTGGAGGAGGAAGCCATCTGGTACCATCTATCAGCAGGAATCATTTCTTTCCCTATATCTTTTGTTAATAATATCGTTGCTGTTACTGTTCATTTTCTTATGTCATCGCTCTTCCCAGTAAATTGTTCTTATCTACACCCATCATCTTCACCTTTGGTACCTCTAATTCTGAACTCCATTCCACCACAGTGGGAAGGAAAGGAGGAGTGAGAGGGAGCAAGGTGTGATTTGAGTCTTGGTGGGGGGTACTGAACTGGGAAGTGCCATTCATAAACCACAACAGCCTTAATTTATCCATCCCTTATTCTATACTACTTATGTCCCACCCAGATCCTACACCTTCCAACTATACAGATACAGATACATAAGTATACACAATCACAGGTATCATTTCCATAGTCAGTAGCCATCCCTCCAAGATGTCTGTTGAGTTTATTTAGTCCATGACTTTGGGTTCTACCCACCCCAGATGTCTCCCAGGACAGCTGGGCTGCTGTGCTGCTGGCTGGCTGCTGCTCCAGGGGCTCAGGATTGGTGTCTCTGGAGCAGGGCACACCCACTGTCCATGGCAGCCATCACATACAGTGACAGTGTCAGGCAGCAACCAATATTATAAATCCAGTTCAACAGCACAGACTGCTCTTATCCAAAAATCAAACCCCCTTGAGGTACACATCCTGTATCCTGTCTCACTGCATTACCCACCAAGTGGACCCCGGTCCTTGAGCAGAAACAATTCCATGGAGGGGTTTGCCTTTGCTTGAGCTGCTCCTCTCTGGAGCTGCCAACAGCATTCTTGTTGCAAATACTGTCACTTTATCTGAGCCCCATGGTTAGGGGTGAACTCCCAAAACACTGGAGCAGAGAATTTCTCTAAATACCAGCCCATTTTCTCCCTAGTTCCATGACAATCCTGACTATTCCTCCTCAGGGCAGATCTCTGAATGACCCTCCCAGAATCTCTGTCCTGACTCTAAACTTGTTGCTGTAGACCATACTGAGAAAACAGAGCAGACACAGCAACAGGAACATGCATTCCTTAACATCCAAGCGGAATCAAAAATTCTCAAAAGCTGTTTTAACAGGCCTGAAGGAGGAAAAGGGGGTGAAAAGCTGTGGAAAATCATCCTACCCCCCTTTAACCCACAGACTAGATATGATCATTAATGGACTCCCCACCAAAGAACCTGAGGTAAGGACAGAACAACACTGAACACACATCCAAAATAACCCTCATTGCCCTTGATGTTATCAAGTCATAAGCAGATATCACACAGATCAGCAACAAAGTAGTCCTAAATCCAGATCCCTCTCCCTGCACTGAAAGTGACCATTGTGAGGGTCACTNAGGAGAACAACACTGAACACACATCCAAAATAACGTTCATTGCCCTTGATGTTATCAAGTCATAAGCAGATATCACACAGATCATCAACAAAGTAGTCCTAATCCAGATCCCTCTCCCTGCACTGAAAAAGACCATTGTGAGGGTCACTTTGGGGAGCAGGGACAGGGTTAGGCACCACACCCACATGAATCAGCCAGGCAGTGCTGTGGCAGTGCTCCACACCTAATACCACAGATGCTGAAAGCAGCCAGGTTATCAACTCTCTCTGGCTCTGTTGTTACTTCCACCCTTGGTGCCACACACGCTGGCCACCAATTAAGGCTGTCCTGCTTTAGGAATGTACTCCCCAATTCAGTATTCCCACCCAGACTGTTCCCTCTCCATCCCCCTTCCTCCACCTCTCCCCGCTGTGGCAGGAGGGAGTTGAGAACTGGAGGCACAAAAGGTGAAGATCACCGGTATTTATAGATAGGCACAGTTTACTGGAAAGAGCAATGAGATAAGAAAATGAACAGTAACAATAGCAATAACAAAAGGTGTAAGAAAACAAAATTATTCATGCAACAAACCTGCTTTTCCTTACACACACTTTCATGGCTCCAACACACATACGAAAAATGCTAATTCTTTTTTAATGCTCTTATTTCCCTGCAGATCTCTGTTTACATTAAGGAAAATATATCTATTTTTTTATATGCTAAAACAGTGAAACAAATTGCTCTGAAAAAGAAAGGGAAATCCTGCTGAGCATATAAATATATGGAAAGAGATGTGTACTCTTTACAAACTGGCAAAATCCCAGGTTATTGCAATGAGTAATGTAAAAAAAGTAAGACTTCCAAAACTCTCAAGCAGGATTTAAAAAACCACAGCCAATTATATTTCTGCCCTGAAGAAAGTTAGTAAAATATTCAAGCATACATAAAGCAAAGTAAGACACTTGTCGGCTTTCATTATGATCAATAAAAATTGTCAGTTCATTAGCATATCATTAGCTATCCTGCTGTTCCCAAAGTGTTAACACGTAGAAATATTAATTTACAAACATATAATATCCCAGAGTTCTGAGGCTCTGACTGCCTGCATAAAATAAGAATTTAAGATGGGCGACTCCAATACAACTTCTTCCTTTTCCTCTGTAGCTATAAACATATGTTTACCATCTGTGGAATAGTGGGAAGCAGCTGAAGTAAAAAACCAACAGCTGTAGAATAAAATAATACTATCAATTTCACTTCACAGTGACAGCTCAGCTGCTGGAGGATGAAATGCACTGTAGGTTCAGAGCAACCCTCAGACTATCATTTAAGTCAAAAGTTGGCTTTTACCTCAGTTTCACAATTAAAATTTCTAGGTACTTCGCTGAAATAAGTTCAGCATAATTGTCCTAGCTTGTTGGAAATCTGGGGACTTCGAGGAGACATCCTCAGGAAAGAGGCAACTTGTAAAATTGTCTTCGGAAGCAGCAGCTTCACATGGAAACCGGGTGGGTGGTAAATCGCCTTGGCAACAAATCCCTGCCCAGATTGAGGATAGGCAGATTGGCCTATTGCTGCTCTGTGGACTCCTTGCACAGATAAACACGGTGGCATGTTAGCCAAAACTGGAATAAATATCAGAAACTTTTACCTTGTAAACAAGCTGTTTACAGGCTGCCCACAGCTCCTACCAAATTTCATGCATATCATATTTCATCAGTCTAAGACAAGTGATTGGAAGTATCTTGTTGACTATTTATTACTTTCCTTCTTAACATGCCATTTCATATCTGCTTACCTTAAAGAAACCGTGTTTCCTGTTTCTCTGTCCCAGCCATAAATTGCTTTCAGGTGTCAAATTCGTTTCTGGGGGATCAATGACACGTTCATAAATCCTGCAGAGGGAAGACATTGCATTTACTTGGATTTTCTCTTTCCTCTGAAAACTTCATTGAAAAAAATCAGGTAAAAGATGGAAAACAGAACCAAAAATAAAACCCCTAAATTTTTTTTATTGAACACAGTATCTATCACTGATCATAGTGAAGAAAGTATATTAAAACTTTAAAATAAAAAAAAAAATTCAAATCACAAATATATGAAGACTCCATAAAATTGAAACTCTCCTTGTGCAGATGTGCAGCACTCAACTAAAGAAGCACAATGCCAGAACCCACCACAGTAGGGAAAAAAATAAAATAGGACCACCTTAGTCTAGGGATGTCTTTCATCATCTACTCTAGAGAAAAAGTGCCATCACACACAAGGTTCTACCAAATCCAACAACCCCTTGGGGCTTTCAGACTGGTCAGAATTTTGAATAGACTTCACAAAAGAACTTAAAAAAAAATAGGGAGTAGAGTGGCATTTTTCCCCCTCTACATTTGTGCCATTCATCCTTGCACCTTTCTCCCCTTGTTATTGCATTTCCTCAGGCTGTGTGCTCAGGTGTGGTGCCTCTACTGCACTTCTCCCTTGTGTCTGGCACTAGCACAGGTCTGGCACAGGATGGGACCTCTTTGTACCTGCCTGGTATCTACCACTGACAGCAATATGAAGTCCATAAGCAACCCTTAAGTACTGCATAAACTCGCACATGACCACAGCAATATGCATACCAAATCCCTGAAATTAACTCACAAGAAAGTGCTGCAATGCAATTTTTAAATTAACAAAGTACTTGGAGCTCTAAAAGGGTTTTGCTTGGGGTTTTCTTTGTTTATTTCTGAAAAGGCTTTAATGAAGTTTCCATAACAACTTTTCCAGGAACACAGACCGCTACAATGATATCATCATTTCAGAACATGAAAAATTCAAGGCCAGAGTTACTGACCCTGGATTCTCATATTGCCATGTCACATCAGAGGGAGCCATGAACTTCCTGCTTCACAACAAAAACACCATGCTTAATAAGGACTGTGGAGGAGATGATGAAATCTATTTCTATTACTATCCAGTTTACAGGGAGGATGCATGGCTGTGTAACCACAGCAGTGTGACAGCCAAGAGAAGAGACTCTGAGTCTGCCAAGACCCCTGGCTTAAAGAGGTGAAATTATCTGTGGTCAAATTATTTTTCTTTCTTTAAAGCTATGGCTTTAAAACAAACATGAAAGGTGAACACCAAAGAAGAACAGAAGTCAATCAACTGAACTTATCTTCACAGTTACACTCCACCAGAGGCTCACCAAGTGTAATCAGTGATTTTTCACGTTGTGAGTTGCCATGGGTATTGGGTTTGCATTGCAAGGGTTAGGCAGCAGGGTAGCTTCTGTGAGAAGTTTCTAGAAACATCCCACATGTCCAGCAGAGCGAGTGCCAGCCAGCTCCAGGTTGGAGCCAGCACTGGCCAAGGCTGAGTCCTTCACTGATGGTGGCAGCACCTTCGGAATAACCGGTCTGAGAAGGGGGAAAAGTTACTGAGCAACAGCAATTGCTGGAAGAGGATTGAGGACACGTGAGAGAAACAGCTCTGCAGACACCCCGGTCAGTGCAGAAGGAGGGGGAAAAGATGCTCCAGCACAGGAGCAGAGATTCCATGGGGAGGTTGGTGCTCCCCATTCCTCTCTATGCCAGAGAAACACCAGGAGTGAAACAAGGAAGAAAAGGGCGGGTGGAAGGTATTTGGTTTTATTTCTCATTACCTTACTCTGATTTAACTGTTAACAAATAAAATTTCCCCACGTAATCTGTTTTGCCCTTGGCTGTAACAGGTGAGAGATCTCTCCCTGCCCTTACCTAGACCCACAAGCCTTTCATTGTCTTCTTTTCTCCCATGTCCAGTTGAGGAAGGGAGTGATGGGAGTGGCTTCGTTGGGCACCTGGTCAAACCCACCTTATCACACTATTGGAACATTAATTTGTTTGCAGAGGCCTAGAATAACATCTCAGTATCAAAGAACTTCTAGAAAGATCTACAAAGTAATGCCAAAGTACAGAGTCCTATATCCCACCCACTTCTGCTTATCAAAAAAAAGGAGTAAACCATTTGTCAAGATGAAATGGAGGCAATACATAAAACTAAAGACTAACACCACTTTTTTGTTTGTTTGTTTAAGGAAACAACAAGAAAAATCTCAACCCTAAAAACAAAATAGTTACATGAAAATCACAGCTTAAGAATGTGAGTACAGGAATCAGAAGACTTCTTGTAATACTCATAATTTCATTGCTAAAGTTAATTATAATTATCATCAGCCCTAACTCATCACATTTCATGTGCATGATACATTCACAGCTCTAGGAAATTTCTCTCCCTACTATTTAATTAGGTCTATCTATAAAATTACCACTCTGAGCTGTTTTACCTGTCCAAACAGCAAAACAACACAATATTCTTTTAAAGCAGGTTTTGAGAACTACAGGATTTTTGCATGCACTGTCTCTATCAATAATTTAAGGTGTAAGTAGAGGCCTTCTGTCATACCTCATGCAAAATTGAACTACACAAATGCAAAGCTGCAGCGAAACACTGAACAAGAAACGAAGGATTGACATGGTCCTTGAGCATGAGCTCCTTGAGAGCATGTGCACTGAACTGCTTTATCATACCAGGAATTTATCTTTGCATATGCTGCACAGTTTTATTCATGATTTCGGTTACTAGTGCCCTCACTGGAAAATTTCTCATCTCCTGAAAAGACCAGTCAATATTCAATAAAGAACTCCATTTTGCCTAATATATAAAACCCCAGCTCTGACCAGGTTCAAAAGCACTACTTATTAAAGAATATTTGATTTTTATTCACCTGGCCTAGTTAATGTTGATAAAAGAACTCTACAATATCTATCTGCAATTGCATATTAAAAAAAAAATCAAACCCTGACACTGTTACATGACAGTTCAACAATAGCAAGTTAGGAAGACAAATCAGAGACAGGCTAACCTGGCTTATCTTGTCTTTCTGATTATTTAACACTCTTTCAGCCTCTGTGGACAGGGCTGTAGTCACCTTCTTTCCAGTCTATTCACCAAGTGCCATCTTTAAGACACAAAAGCTTAAGATTCCCCGTATTCCTTTACTGCTCTACACTAATTCAAATTACATTTCTGAGGCAGGTATTTACCTTAAATTAAGGGGTTCTTTAAGGTGAGTTTGTGCCTTATTCCACTTATGTCAACGAGGCTGTTTTGTTTCCCTTAGATCTGCCTAAGAAGTAACAGGCTTAGGAGTCAAGAGAGGGCGTGAGATGTTGATCAGTCCTTGATTATCTTTTTATGGCAAAAGATGTTTTGGTTGACACCATCTGATTTACAAACTGTGTCAGTTTACTTTATTATTGCATACTGTTAAACACCATCAGAAAAAAAAGGCCTGGCAAGTATACACGCAACTTATTGCTACTCCTTTGTATTATTTATAGTATTATTTATAGTATTTAGANGTATATTATTGCATCCCCTCTATACTCTTGGGAAATGAAAAGGTGGAAAAGCACATCAATTTTAAAAAAATTAAAGCAAAATAAAACAAGGAAACCCCAAACAAACAAAACAAAACACCCACATTAAGCTCCCACATCACTCACCTTCCCTTATTTGACTTTCTGGGCTGAGGTGTGGCACTTTCTATGGCTTTATACCCGTGTGACCAATACTCTGTATTTGGCATACGAACAGCTAAATTATGCACTTCAGCTTATGAAGTGCTGGTCTAGACCTCCTTGGAGACCAGTTTCCAACACATTTGGCTTTGATACCAACACAGAGAAATGCACAGTACACTTCACAAGAAAAGGAATGCTCAGGAAGAGGACTCAGGGGAGCTGTGGTCACTAAAACTGTTGCAGACTGAATAGCCCCTCCAACACGAGGAGACCCAGGTTCTCAGGTTAATGGAAGCTTTACTATGTACTCCAGGCTTTCAGATTTATGATTGCTGCATTCGCTTTCCAAGAGAAAGCTTGATTTGCCCCTACTTTATGCCAACATATTTCAAAGAAGTTAAACCATAAAACCAGGCTAATAGAACAATGCCTTGAAACGTTCATGCTCAGAATACATCCAGTAACCACTGATCCATTTAGCAAAATATAGTAAGAAATACACCTGTTAATACACCTGCTAATCAACAAATACTCTTGTGGTTTGTATCTATATCTCTACCCTATCTGCACGCTTTGATTTATTAAGTATTCTTGTGCAATCATCAGAATCACCTCTCAAGGACACATTTCAAACAGGCATTTCTGCCATAATGAAAACAATACGCAGAAAATAGAAAATCTATAAAATAATCAGTGGATTCCTAAAAGGAGGCATGTCTAAAATATTTGCATTCTAACATACACACACACAACTTGCTCTGCATAGAGGAAGAACTTCTCTAGAAATCAGCCTCTGTTGGACAAGGAGACAGCTCTCCTCCACGTACTCAATATAAATAATTTTTGGCTTTCTGTAATGTGTAAATATGCAATGGTATAATGGAATATATCTAACATAGAATGGGGAAAAGGGGAAATACCCTCATTCTATACATGTGCAGACTGAAACACAGATTAACCAACATCACAAAGACAGAGTCTGTGCCCAAGATGTAAGATTTTAGACTGACCATGACTGAGGCTTAACTGCCTCACACACCAGGTCACACTCCCCTTGGAAAAACATGACATGGAATTATCTCTTGTAGTGAAGATGATTTCTTTCTTACACACAACTTTTATAACACTTGAAGAGTATTTCCACTTTTGTGGAGATGCAGCTCTACGTCATACACACAGTATTTACCATGCCAGAAACATTTTTGAAATGGCTGAAATATTTAGCAAAGCATGAAAATAAACTAAGGATACATCAGCCACCATGGACTGATCAGGAGGTGCCACTGTGCCTAAAATTCTGAACCATAAAACAGACTGCAACTCAACAGTCACTACAAAGCAGCACACCAAATCACAACATTTTCAAATTCTTCTGTGTCTACAACACGAGTAGGCGACTAAAATGGGAATGTGCCTCCTTCTGTTTGCAGGATGGATATGAAAACCCTGAGCTCAGAGCATGGTGCTAAACACCACCAGAGTTGAGGGTTTGATCCTGGCATGGGCCATTCACTTCAGAGCAGGACTCTGGTCCTTGTGGATCCCTTCCAACTCAGAATATTCTCTGAAATTTGTGAACACCCACAGCCCTGAACTGCATTAATCACGCCAGAAACACAGATTTAGACTGTGAGCGTATAAAAGCCCAGAGGTTCCTTTGTTTGGGGTCTCTCCTCAGAGGGAAGCTCTACATTTCCATGTAGAGAACAGGTGTTGCATTCAACACTCCCAATTTTCAATGTCTCAGAAGTTCATACCTACAGTGGAGCCAGTTCTCTAGACTCACTTATTTAATGAAGAGACATAAGTGTTTCTAGGGTGTGATTCATCTTACAGTAAATGAATCACTCTCTAAAGGCCCCTCCAACAGCTGCACAGGAGCCCTCCCTGACATCAGGGTGAATCATCAAAACAGATTTTTGCAATTCAAAGCCCGATGCTCAAAAATTACACTCTCTTGCAACCATTCATTACCCTGTATACATCCATCTGGATCTTCAGATCCTTTAAATACACTGAAGGGTACAGAAAAGTTCTGTTCATGGTCGTCTTTGAAACAGCACTCTCAACTTCTGTAAAGAAAGTCAGAGGAGAGAAGGAAGTTCCCCATGTTTTGCATCAATCTTTTTCCTAATCTAATTTGCAGAGGTGTTGGCCACCTTTGACCCTTGCTATCATCTCCAGCTGAGCCTGCAAAAGCACAGGACACCTCTGAAATAGCAAATGAGGCCTCCTAACACAGCCAATTGTATAAAAATCACCAACTGCTTCAAAAAGTTTGTCCAACATGTTCTCTGAACCCACCTGCATATGAAACTGATTATATCAGTTCCTAGCTTTAAGATGCAGTATTGGCATTTGTCTTTATTCTTCCAAAGAGATTAAGAATTGATTTGAAAAATAAATACTAAGATATCTTTACATATTTCTTTTTCAGCCCATTTTCTATATGCTTCCCAATGAAAATGTGTCAATACCAATGTGATTGGATTTTCTTGATAGTGTTTACAGATAGAATGCATTATTTAACATGCATTAAGTTCTGGAGCAACTTTAACTGAATTATTCATTCAGTTTCCAGTGTTTTATTTCAGAAAAATAAACTTCCTGAGGGAAATTTAGATTTTTCGGTGCTATCTCCTCTGCCATGGTATAGGAGTTCACAATCACTTAACAGAGGAAAGCAATTTAGATTAAAATCTTGGGGTATGAGAGAAGCCTTTTCTTATTAAATTTTGAATATACAATAGTAACTGCCAACCATTTAATCAAGTCATTGTTCAGCTTTGGGAGAAAAAAAATAGGTGTCCAGTAATAGCATATGTTAGGTAAAAGACTCAAGAATGCATGCTCAGTTTATGTTCTCTTCAGGGTCTGCCACCCAAATGATTTCATTGATTTTTTTCTGTATAATCACAAAGACAAAGTGAACGTACTCTATTTTTCACTTTAATTATTCCAAATAGAAATCTAAATTTAAAAATAAAAAATTCATCTAAATAAAATTCTATTTTTAAAAAAATCTCCTTTTTTTCATTCAAGAAAAATTCAATGCAACTAACGAACAGGAGGAAACTACACACATGCAAGAGAAGATAGTCACAGGAGCACTTTCACTGTCAGGTTTGGGGGTTTATTCTCCACACATCACCTGAGTAAGGGTGAATTCACAGGGATATGTGCCTGTGTGGGGCTTTCATTACGAAACACACAACGTTCTTCAGTTTCCTACAAACTTACTCACGAATTTTATCAGAATTTCTTAAGCACCAAACTGAAACAAATCATTATTATCGACCCAAAGCAGAGGACTGGACCCATTACGTGACATAGCAGTGGCCCCATGGAGGGCAGAAATGCATCTGTCAGAGTTGCCTCTATGGCAGCTTTCATCTGGAGAACCTGGGGTAGATTCCAACACCTTTACAAGCAAGGTCAGTATTATGAACTTGACTTGCAAATGACAGAACAGACACAAATGGTTCCTGACAACAACAGTGTAAAGAGTGTCTAAGCCCTAACAGCCTGTCTACAAGGCTGCAATGTTTACCCATCTTCATATAACAAAAACAGCACTTCCTAAAGTGTGAAAAACCCAGAAAACAGGCTGAGTCAGACTCTAAGCAGAAACAGAAATTTGGCCATTTGCTTAGGATTGTCAAGAGCTACAGAGGAAAAAAAAATATGCCAAACTATGAGGTCAACTGTAGCTTACATGTGATGGATCCAGAGCAGGGCTTTTAGTGTCAAGACAGCTGGTTTGACACCCAAATAGTTATCACACTTCTCAGCTTTGGCAACTGCTGCCTTTGGCTAGGACAGAGCTCATTCCTTCAAAGCAGCTGGTCGGGTGCCACGTGCTGGATTTGTGGCCAGAGCAGTGTGGGTATGGCACCCGTGTTCCAGCTGATGGCCAGCAGTGCTTGCGCTGTGGATTAATGTGAATTCAGGACTTTAAACATCTCCATACAGAGCTGAGAGCTGCATAGATCAAATGTCACTTGTCAAATGAATATCTGACTCTCCAAAGGTATTTTAGCATCACTTTTTCACTTGTGAGCAACTATCACTGTCTGGCTACCAGAGCACAAACCACAAAGCAGTAGGGGTTTTTATGATGCACACAAGTATCCACTATAGTCCAGGAGACAAATACACTCATAAATGAGGACAATACTGGAACTCACAGGGTCCCTGAAAGACACCCTTTAACCTCAGCAAGCTTTGAAGCTCAGGTTCTAAACCAGAACACTGAATAAAGCAAACTGTTAACAAGAAAGCTAAAAGCACAGCACACTCATTTGTTACCATACCAAGTATCATGCCAAAAGCCCATCTCAGATGAACCAAATGTTCAGAGTACATCCCAGATGCAAAATATCATCAAACCAAGTCTGAGCAATTAAAAGCAGATTCTAGAAATAAGAGGAAGAAATTAATTCAATGGGTTCTTTCAAGATATAAAAAGAAGAAAAGCTCCTCTCCCACAAATTAAACAAAAAACCCTTAGAGCAAGATACATCTGAGATAAAAAACTGTATTAGAATATCTATGAAACAAGCAGTAGCCAATTAAGCCTATCTTACAATCAGAAAGCAAAAGAGGAAGAATATACACCAAAACGTGCACAAAGGTCTTGCAGCAAAACGAACCCCAAAATAAAATGTTATCAGAACAAAGAGGTAAAACCATGATTAAATGGCTTATGCCATCTTTACTTTGCCATGAAAAAATAAAAAAAGTCTAAGATTGCTTTTGGGGTTTGTCACAAGGCATTTATGGAGTAAGAACTGGCAGCTCTAAAACTTTGCTTCTGTTCCATCTGCCCTTCACATACAGGGATGTGCTGGTCCCTGGCCCAAGACCTGCAGCACACGGATCTTCACTCTGGCAGTTCCAGCAGAACCTGAGGCAGGATTACAGCTTTGGAACAGCCCCTCTTCCCAAAATATATGCAGCCTTTGCCTTTCCTTTTGTTTCTCCTTTGTCTCAGGCTCCTCTCAACTCCAAAGTTCATTTATCTAGTACAATAAGATAGGTGCAATCGTGAGAAGAACGAGGCTTTTGATTTCAACTCTTTCTGCACTGCTACAAAAGATAAATTTAGAATTCAGCCAGCCACAAGAAACCTTTCTACTGAACAGCTTCTTCCCCCCTTCCAAAAAACATCTGCTGAGAAGTTAATTGCTTTACAGGGTATCTTGTCACAGGATCATCTCATCAAGGGGTTCATGTCATCACTGGAGGATTTGTATGTAATCATAAAATAACCTCATCCATATTCCAGAGCCAATTTGCTGCAGTGACAGAAGGCAGCTGCAGGCTGAGGATCGCAGGCTTTGCCTTTGCTCGTGCCAGGGCCCCTGGTGCTGTTTCAGCACAGGGCTCTCCCTGGAGCTGCCACTCCTCCTGCCCATGAGCCACTGCCCCATAACACTAATTCCATGGCCTCATCATCCCCTGTTGCTCAGTTCTCCCTGCAGGTCCATCCCATAACCCACATCTCCCTTCTCCCAGGGCATTTCCCAACTGCCCGCTTTAGTCTTGGTTGTTTGAAAGATAACACTACACTCTCTCCACAAATAACTAATTGGCCATGACTGGGGAGGTGCATGAAACAGACAGTAAACATAGAACAAGCCATTATATCGGTTCTAAAATTAAATTTAGATGGAAACTGCCAGCAGACAGGCAGAAAAGCACTCTGCAGGGACAGCACATTTCTCACAACATCTGACACACTGGGGAGGTGAAAGCATGGATCTGCTCAAGTCAATGAGAGTTCTCACTGCAGCCTGCACTGGGTTGTCCCCCAGGGATACTGCATGGCACATCTTTCAGACAAGTTCAAGGTAAGTAGCTGGTGTGACAGAGAAAAATTCAGCCTGGGCTGAAAAAGTCCAAGTTGCCTTAGTTGGCACAGTGGTAGTTATTAGTTATTTGCTTTCACTATTGACGTGCTGAAGAGGATGCCACTAAAACTACAGCCCAATTAAGTAATGCAGTTTCCACTGATTCTTTAATTTACTGCCTGGTCTCAGATACAAGGACAAGTGATAGGACTGGCAGTGGCATGTTACCTCACTCCTGTGCTGAGGATCAAACTGCCATCTTCCTCCTTACTGCTTCTTCCATGTACCATTTCACTGGTAATACAGATTACACTTCATGTCATTAAAATATTTAAAGTACAAGCAGATGCTAATATCTGATTTATTTTTTCCTATTAAACAAAACCCCACACCACCAAAAAGCTACACCAACCAGCCCACTAAACACTTCTGTGTAGAAATGGAGTATTCCTCAACTCACAGGAGCACCTCACCTTCTGAAGCACGAGACTGGACTGCCTTTGCCATTCCCTCAGCTGGCACATTTGGCAAGCAGCTGACACCCACGGCACTGAACCAGGAACTCTGCTGTCCCCACAGCCTGCACTGAGCCTGCCTTGTTGCTTTTTTATCTTCTTTTCTGTCAGAGTCAGGATTAAATGCTCGGGAGGCACAATTTTCACGTTCAGACTCAGATGTTTATTACTTCTTATCTATGTTACAGTCTCACAAGTTGTGACTTCTAACTAACAAAGTGAAAAATGGACCCTCTTTATTTACAATGCCTTTTAAGGACAAACTGTCCAATTATGAGATGACACTTAAATTATTTTTACTTCTAACCCAGTAACCAACCACCTATGGCCTGCAATGTGGACTTTTCAATCCAATTACAAAATATCACCCAGACCCATGGAGAAGAAGGTGAAAAAGAAGGGCTGGCCTCTGCCCTAAAAACTCCATCTTGCCTTATATATAGATTACTATGTACTAAACCCTTAAACTCTCAGTTTTGCACCCTGTGATATCCCACACTTCTATTCAAACTGCACACCCACAATCCCAGTGCTGTCACTCAATTTTGGGAGCCTGTTCCACGGCCTCAGGTCAGTGCAGGGTTTGCTTGGGGGTCAGTGCCTGGCAGCACAGAAACCTGAAATCCTCAGTGCCCAGGGCTCCAACACTGCCTGACTCCCTTGGGTGCTGCAGGACCACCCCAAGAGCACAGAGCTGCTGCTCCAGCCCACTCACTGCTGCAGTCAGACCCCTGCCACTGCCTGGCACCCCAGGGCCCCACTCCGTGTTCCCAAGCCTTGACACCTTCCACCCCTGAGCACCCCAGATGGCCCCAGCTCCTCACACCCAAGGAACAAATGTGACTGATCCTGCACCACTGCTCCTAAGGGTGCTGTCAGTTTTCTGTCGCCAAATCACAAAATAATGAGAACTGTCAGCTTTGGGGGTGTTGAGAAATGCAATCAAGCACTCTCGGGCTCCCTGCAGCCAGCTTGAGGATTTTGTAAAGACTGGATTCCTAAAACAATTACCTTCTGGGTAACTGTGCTAAACTGCCAAGGAGAGACACCTCAAGTATTAAACCACTTCACAGAACTCTGGGCTGCTTTCACACACCTCAGCACTCTCAGGCCTGTTTGCTCAATCGCCCTCTCAAGCCCAGCCACACTCAGGAGGTTTCAGAGCTTTTTGCAAAGACTCTGTACTATTTGCTACATGAAGACTCAGGTCTCAAGTCTGCTGCTGAATAGTTCAGAGGGGTTCTCACCTGCTCTTTGTGATGTTTTTACAAAAGTATTTAACTAGAATTATGCTATCATTTTCTCAATTCAGCTCCAGTGTTGTCCTATGTGACTTGTAATTCTGAACTCCAGAGTTAAGCTAACCACTTTAAGTGGAAGAGTTCATTTATTTCTTAGATCTCAGTTAATCTGCCTGGCTAGAGCAAGATAATTGTTTTTACAATCCAAAAGGAAAAAGCTCAAAACATTTGCTTTATCTGCTTGACTTAAATTACTATGATCACCTCTCTGTCCATATGACTCCCACACCAACAAATAAAAAGCAAATAGAACCAAGTAACAGGTTCTCCTTAAAAAAAAAAATCCTAGAAAAATATCCAGATGCATTTCAAACTATGCAAACTAAATTTTCAGAAATTGCTCCTGTAACCAACCACACCAATTTCAAGATTTATTGCTTTTAACATTAAAAAATGTCTACTGGCCAATATACAAATATTTGAGAATTTGATAATACACCTGGTCACACACTTTTGGAAATTACTAAACCACCTGAGGCTCGCCAGTCTTGATTTAAGATCATTCCCCCTACCATTATCCATCCTCTCTCTCTGACACACCCAGGGCATGAAAATACAAGGACTGCAAGATGCCAGTGGTAAAGCACAGCTTCAACAGGGCAGGAATATTGTGCTATCAACCTGTCTATCAACATTTACAGCTCACTAGAATGTACCACAAGTCCCCAGTTCTGCCTGGGGGCGAGAGAAGCACCAAAACCATTGCTGAGTCTATTTGCAAGGCTTTGCAGGTACCAAACTCTGGCTTCAGGGGTCCCTAAAACTCTGCCCCAAGCTGCTGTGGAAGACCCTCAATCAAACTGCTGGAGAATGGCTTCTGCTCCTCTTCCACTGACCCTCCAAACAGCACCCAGACCAGCTCGTGGAAGGAGCCCAAAGCAGACGCAGGTTCCATGCTGAGCAGGAGCTGTGTGAGGCCCCTCTGCTGAAGCTCAGTACCCAGGTACCTGTACAAGGGATTTCTGTCCTCTAGGCGTGCTCCAAGGGGCTAAGGCAGGCACAGATAAGGACTGTTATCAGTTTTTCCCCTAATGCTTTTTCAGCACTTTCACAAATACTGATGCATTCTCTCAATGCAGTATACAAAGGAGTCCAAATCATTTTTTGGGGATAAAAAAAAATAAATTTTCATCATGATTGGGGACTGGATTAAAACACATCATTCAGTCTTTGGTCACACCCATATTACCACTCTGCTGATGCATTAGCTATTCAGTGAAAAAACCCTGGCTATTTAAAAGCTTCCTTAAAAAGAAAATAATGCTGACTGTATCCTCAACATTTCTTTGCATTTAACTGCAGTATCTGTAATGATAGAGACTGATGGCAGCTGATGTGGCATGCCAGCTGGAGATGTCTCTCACCCTGAACACTTTACAGCCTTTCTGCCAAACAAAAGGGAAAACCGGTAATGTGAAAATTAACTTCCAGTCCACAACACCACAGGGCTGAAGTTGGGTGCACCCATAATTACACCACCACCAAGTAACCATTTCTCTGATAGCTTCTGCCACAGCTTGGAGAGCAGAGAAGCAATCTGGGTCACAAACTCATATTCAAAGAGCCAGACTAAATTACCTGGCTGCATTGCACTGCCACCACACCATTTTCCCTCTCAAGAGAAAGTGCTTCACATTAACCAAAGCAGCAAATCCCTCTTTTAAATACATCCCTTAACCTTCTTTAAATTTATTAGACTTTATTGAAAGCCACAGAACTTTGTTTAGATCAGTTGAAAACCTCAGGTTGGCAGCCAGAATATCTTATAAGAACTCAGAGGTCTTGGATTCCCATATTCGGAGGATGTTACTTTAATTTATTTATTTTTCCAATTAAAAAGTTCTCACTGCTCATGCATTTTTTATTCCCTAATGCGCTGTTCTAACATAAAAGAAGCAGACAACATGTTTTTTCAGTTGGAGACTACTTCCAAGCCGCTCCAGTTTTATAATCTATTCTCTTATGCTCATACCAACCCCCTCCATCAAACAGCTACGAGTATCCATCAAAATCACAGGCTGTATTCACAGCAAAAGGCACTCCAGCACAGATCTTCACTGGAAGAACATTAATTTTTTCATCAAAGCACCCTTCTCTCCCTTCTATGCCCACAGAGTTCAAGTAAAGGAATATGGACACTGTCTGAATAGGTGAGTACCTCTGTAGAAATATGGCTGATGATAAATAAAACAACAACAAGAAAAAAATAATAAAACAACATTCAAGCTTACCCCTCCAGATTAATCAGCTACACTGAGAACAACTTGGAATTTCTGTTTGGCAAATGTATTGTCAATAAATACATTTTGACACAGTACCTGCCATCTCCTAAATTGTAGGCTCCCTCATTCTTCCCAACCCCATTAAATGCAACATATTTCTGTGCTGTTACTGCCACGGGGGACAAGCATCCCAGTGGACAGTCAGGTGCCATGGGAAGCAATACAGGCTCTACAGCTGAAACTAATTCCCAGAGAAGACAAAAATCAAGACTTGGCAGCCTCCTGGGGCTGCAAATCTCCCAGCAGCACAGGTATGAACAGAGACCCCATCTGGGAAAACGCACGGCAGAGTTAATTCGATCACACATACATATATATATATAAACATCTATTAGTATGAAATCTACTGGTTATTTAAGGACAATGACGCAGTTGCTGTAGCTGAATCTAAACATTCACCAGAAAATCCCTGACAACCCCTTCTTGCCTAGAGCAGGAGGCACAGATCCCACCAGAAGCAGGAAAGTTAATTTCCATGTCACTTTGAGCACAGGTTTTACTTGTGCATCAGCAGTACATTTATAATTAATGCAGTCTTTTCATTTTTCTAAGCTCTCAGAGCCTTACTAGAATGTTAAAAGCATGTTAGCAAGTGCACCCGTGGCATCTCATGTCACTTTCCTGAGACACATCCCTGGCTAGAGGTTACTGCCTAGGCCCAGCACAAAAGCTGCTCAAGTCAGTGAGGAGACTCCAGTGACATTCAACAGCTTCCCAGTCTGGGCTTTAGGGTATCTTTTTTCTCCCCCCCATAAAGATGGGCTGAGAAATTTGAGGCTGAGAAGTCTCCTTGCTCAGATGACCCTCTAGCACCTTCCAGCACCTAAAGGGGCCACAAGAGAGCTGGAGAGGGACTTTGCACAAGGAAACAAAGTGACAGAATGAGGGAAAACAGCTTCACATCAAAGTGGGTGGGTTTAGATCAGAAAAACAGGAAGAAATTATTCACTGTGTGGGTGGGGAGGCCCTGGCACAGGTTGCCCAGAGAAGCTGTGGATGTCCCTGGATCCCTGTAATTGCTCAAGGCCAGGTTGGACAGGGCTTGGAGCAACCTGGGATAGTGGAAGGTGTCCCTGTCCATGGCAAGTGTTTGGAACAAGATCATGTTGAAGCCTCTTCCAACCCAAATCATTCCATGATTCCACACTCTAACATCAAACTAAGCTACAATTGCCACTCCTTGTTCTTGAAGGAGCACTTAAAGGAGCCAGTGAGATGCAGCAGGAGATGATTTCAAAAGGTCTTGGGCAAATAAACCTCCTTTGGTGCATATGCTTCCCCCTCCACACGACATCTCATTAGAACAGAGACAACTGCACTGCTTTAAAGGTGATGCTTTAAAGCACGACAGGTCTTTGCTAGCTCCCAAGTACTTTTCCCTAGCCCTCCCAGGTCTGAAAAACAAAGCTGACTTTGAATTGAATCCAAAAGATAATCAAGTAAAAATGTCAAAGCAATTTTTCAAATCAGAGTAATGTGAGTGATAGGGCTGGGAAGGCAAAAGGTAGATTTGACTATCTGTTTACAAATTAAAAGCTTCTTCTCCAGTGTTTTCTGATCAGCTGCAGTTCTTGGAGGCCAGAGCCCAGCTTTGGGTATCACAGAATGAATGCTGTAGCAAAACTAGGTTGTGACTGGGTATTCTCCCCAGTGCAAACACTTGCAGTGCACTCTCAGGTACAGAATAACTTCACTAACACTGCATTCACAAATCATTCACTCACAATAGCCTTCCAAATATGAAACACATCACCACAGCCCTAAACAAAAATGGTAATGCATTTATGCAAATTCAGGCATGTCTGTAAGGAAGCGATGTTGGAAGCCCCTAAAGAAATACAGCAGAAATTCAAGGCATTCATTTTGATATTCAATTTTTTTTCTTTCCCCTTTTTGTCTTGCTGGCAAAAATGTTACTCAAAAAGCTGAGAACTTCTCTAACTAGACAGGTACACAGGAAACTAAATTCTTGTTCTGATGACACCAAACCTCTGCAGGAGGTGGGACAGAACACACTGCCTGCACTCATATCCTGTTACTTGTTCATTCAGGAGCATCACTTCTCACTGTCCTGAACTCAGCCGAGAGCCAGACACCACACCAGCCTAAAATAGTGACATTTACACCTAAAGTCCACAGCTCTTCACCCTGCACTCTGTTCACATTTTCAGCCTCCCTAACAGTAATATGAAGAGGGCCTAGGGTTTTCAGTAGTGCACACAAGTACCCCTCATTGACTTGCTCTTCATTTTCACAGCTTCGACATTTATGGCACTGTCATAAGAAAATTCCAAGAAGAAAAAGATATGGACACCTCTTCTGAGTGCAAAGATATGAAGGCTTAAGATATAATCAAACTAACTCCAGCATTCACCAAATTCTCTAATTAACAGATTGGTGATGCCACAGCTGACTCAGGAACTTAGAGACTTTTTTTCCCCCTCTCATTTAAACTTTTATGATCTGTCCTCAAGTCATGCTTTCAGAACTATTTCCATTACTCTTCCACTGGAGCTGTCATAAAACACCAAAACACACACAGCCAGATAGAGACATCATTTATGCTGGAAGCAACCTTAGGATGTACCACCTTAAGGGACGTGGTTAGATGGATCAGCCCTGTTTGGGGCTACCTGACAGAGGTGGCTGGACATATTTGTCATCTCATGTGACAGCACAGCTCATTCCATAATTGTATTTATCTATTTCTGCCTGTTACTGTAAGGAAAACCAGGTCACAGCCACGACTCTGTGCAGTTCTCCTGTCCCTGGATAGAATTCTGCACCAGGCAGTCATTTTATGTTTTCTTCATTTCACATTCTGTGCAAGAAAGCGGCCAGCTAAACAATCTGCTAAAGAGGGTCTTCCCAAAACACATTTGCTGTTCAAAAAAAATATATATATATATCTCAAAGTAGATAACCAAGAACTTGTCCCAAAACCCAGTATGTCAATAAACTAAAAAAGCATTCTGTCGAAAGCAAAGAAATAGTGTAACAGATAAATAATGGGAGCATAAATAAATGATTGAAATGGAGAGAATTTCTGCAAACCGTAGATTTCATGCCTCAATGAAATTAAAATTACTCTCAGTATTTAATTGCTTCTAAGGTCCAAATAGTGTCCAGTAAGCAACATTCCTCCAGATTGGATTTTTCAGTAGTTAATGGAGTTGCAGAAAATGGTTGTAACATTCCTATCAAAACAGTATCTCATAATTACTTGGGTCAAAATTCAAACTTTTTCAAATGTTCCAATAACTGCATACTCCTATAATAACTGCATACTCTGTAATACTAATCTAACTTTATTCTGCATATCTGAACAAAATGAAGACTTTCAAAAAAACAAAAAAAACCCCTGCTATCATCAACCAATCCATTTAAGTGCCATGATACCAAAATGCACATGCTGATCCTCTCACTGACCATGAAGGATTTTTTTTTTCATTCATTTTGGTGCAATAAGGTACAAAAGTAATGGTTTGTTTTCCTCATTCATAAAGACTACTATGAAAGTCCCATTTTCAAGCTCTTTGAACTTCCTCATCAGCCACTAAGTCTGAAGTCTACGATACATTGTGAGATCAAGTCCCAAAGCCAGCGAGATTTTAGGTTTGCTGGTTTTCATTCCCTGAAATCCTGGCAATATGCACCACCTCGCAGCCATCACAACTTCTAAGGGAAAAGACAGAACACCCTTCAGAAAATCCAAAGCACTGGTTCCAGTCATGCAAAAAGAAGCTTCGAGGTTTCTCAGAAGTTTCCAAATGGGGCAGCACATGGAAAAATCAGTGAAAACTACATTGTCTGATTACGTAAAATAAAATTAAAGCGTCTCTGATGCATCTAAGTTCTCAGGTATGCTGAGTGAAGCAGCTCACAACAGAACAGACTGCATCCCCCCCATCCATCACATTAAATGCAATCACTGGCAAACATAACATCAGCTACTGCCTAAACTACAGAGATGCATTTAATACTCCCCCATCAGCAATCAACCTTTCCCACGTTTGTTCATAATCACAATGAATTGTTCCACTTTAATACTTTGTTTTCCTTCTCTTATCCCACGGCAGTTTAGCGCGCTTCTCGAATGAGACATTTATGGGGGGGAAAAATAAAGAAATCTCCTTTACCAATTTTAGTCTCATAAGCAGAGATTATTTTTTAAAGAAATAAGAATTTCCAGAAGGTATTGGCTTACCTGTTGCAGTCCACGTGGAGCAGAAGGTGGGATGCACTGAGGGACACGGCGATCCTGTGCCACTGCCCGTCTGCCAGGCGGTACGGGAACACCTCCGTCCTGCTCTTCCCCTTGGACCTGTAGTGGTACCTGATCTCATCCCGCAGGCCACTGCTCTCCAGCTCAAAATAGCTGCATGGGCAAGAAACACGGGCAAGGATCAGTCCCACTTCTGGGGGTATAACCACTGTCTCTGGCACTTTCTTCTTAACTGATCAGGTTTCTTTAAGCAAGCACCGCAAAGTGGTTCAAACCTAAAGAGGTTGCTCAGCATGGATTAGCTACTAATTAATTTTTTTAAAAAGAAGTAGAGAAGCAAGGCTGTGCAATCAGAGCAGTACAAAACCAGCAACACTAATTACACGAAAAGAGCTCAAAGTACCCGTCCTGGTACTACTTAGGACTTCCTCCTGAAGTCCTCTTTTCACCCATAGGAAACTACAAGAAACCAAGCCTTACTTTTTTCACCAAAATATTTTGTATGACTGCAGGCTTTGTAAGAAATTGGAAAATAAAGAACAGTACATATATCACTACCACAAACAAATAAAAAGCCATTAAGGTAAGAAACCACCAGGTAATCATTAAATTTGTATTTACTACTTGCAAATCCAGTTTAAAAAACACAACTGTTTATTTTTAGGACTCCCCTACATGCAATTCTGCTTAACTCATTTTCTGACTTTTATTGTTACTGCCTTGTAGAGCTGAACTGTGATTGTTCAGCTCTACAAGGAAAGGGCAAAACCTCCTGGCTGCATAAGGTGTCTCCACATCTGGCATAAACCATCCAACAATCAAAACCTTCATCCAGCTGTCAGACTCACAGGAGAGCTAACCAAGTGTGGCTATTAACTGGCCTCACAGGGCTGTGGGGAGAGCCAGTTCTTCCTCTAGGATGAATTTATACACAAACAGAATAAATAGTGACGTCTTCTCTTGGACCTCATCAAGTACTTGCATCATATCAAATCTTTTTCCTGCTAAAATGAAGCTGTGGATACAGAAACGGGTGATGCAGACCTCCCTTTATGGCAGAAATAGCTCTGCAAGGAAGTGAAGATGTTAGATTGCTCAGATAGTCCTTTGCCCCATCTACCTCCACAGAGCTGTTTTTCCTTATTGGCCAGCTCCAATCTAACGTGGCATTTGAGAGATAGGTGCTGATTTGGGGTAGGGTGGGGAAAACTACTGTAATGAAATCCACTTCCAAAAACTAAACACAACACAAACCAATAAATACTGGAGTGCCAGTTCTCATTTTCCCATCAGCCTTTTACACTGCTTGGCAGCACACAGGCCCTAACAGCCTGTGTGCACAGGCATTACACGGGGGCTGTGCACTTCTTCAGGATGAGATCTCACCAGTGAAGCTGAGGGTTTCCAACATAACTGGGAAACAGAGTTCCTTAGGAGGAAACTTAGGGGATAAAACATTGGCTGAAAACGTGTGCAAGGCATCTCAACAGGCTGGGAAGGGGAACACAATCACAAAAAGTGAAATTCAAGCCCTCTCCCACCCTGCCACTGCCTTGTCATCATATTTTTCATGCAACATAAAAGCATTATTGGGTCTCATGAATCAAAGGCTCAAGCAACAAAGTGGAAAACGCAAGGAGGTGAAGGTAAAACCAACGCTGAAGGAAAGCACTGTAGGCATAGGTACAAACAAAATACGTGCAGTACAGAGTGGAAAAAAATCAGGCTGGTGTTGTGAAGGAACTGGCAGAAGGAGGGCAGAGGAAAATGGGTTTTCTAAATAGTAGAGCAGAATGTTGATTAACTACAGCCAATGCCCATTAAAATACCTAAATTACATTCCCACAAAATCTGGAGAAGATTTATTATTTTGATGCTCAGTACCAACATAGTCAATATCCAAAAGATACTGCTGCTGGTGTTCCCAAGCCAGAAAAGCAGTAGGACAAGTACCGTCAGTGATGCCACACTTAAACATTCTGTAATTTCCATCTGCTGCCACAGCACAAAAGGAAGTGAGACAGAAAACTAAAAAAGGAGGGAGAAGTACATAACATTCTAGTACCTCACACACAAAATATTTGTGCATATATACATATAGGTATAGATGTAGAGATATATGGTTGATCACAGAGGCTTAAGAGCCCAAAAACAAGGCAATCTCCTGTCACAGGAAGCAAATTGCTTCCTGAGGTCATTCCTCATAATCTCCAATAGCCACAGAGCTGATCACTCACCACACAATGATTTCTTTGTTAATGCAAAGGCAACAGTGCAGCCCTGGAAAGGTCAGTCGGATACTGCACTTAATCACATCTGTGCTCGACTATTTGTACAGCACAGGGAATTGCAAAGCTTCTCACTTGACAAGCTTTAGTGTCAATAGTTACCTCAGGACTGAGAACAGCTTGTTGCTTAGGCATCGAGCTTGTTGTCAATCTCCTGACTAATTTATATAGTCCAGAACAGATCACTTAAAATTCCCTGTAATAGCTAGCGCTAACATTTTTATATATGTGCACCTAATGCAGTAAGTGCCACAGGATTGTGTAAAACACCATGTTTTACCCCTTCAGTGGCAGGAAAAGGAGGGTGACAACAGGAAAATTCTGCACCTATTCTTCTCCACCCTTCAACAAGTGCAAACCACGAACAGTTACAACCCAGAGAAGCATCAGTGAACAGCAGTCAACAAAATCGCGGCTGGGTTACCCCAACACATCTCTCTCTCATTTAAAAAACAAAAGGCAACGTAAACCAACACTCTTGCGCTGATTTCCTCTTTTTTTAAGATGCAGAAATTCACACTGAGACCTTGATTACACAAACACTTCATGATGTTCTCAGTTCAGAAGTCATCTTTTCTCTACCAGAATATAAGTCACGTGCAAGCAGCTTTCTCAGTAGCAAACATCTTTTCTTTCCTCCTTCCACTAGGCTCTGGGGGAAAGAAGCCTCTTCCAGAGCAATGACACCAAGGCCATTCACTCCTGGAAATAAGTGCACCTGCTCTGTTTCAGAATTCTAACCTGCAAATTGGGGAATGGAAGACAAATGAGGGGAGAAAACAGACTCAGGCAAGTAATCATCAACCGGTGAGAAAATAATTAGTAAAGCCAGAGGAAATAAATGGATTTTTAAAAAAAAAATCACTATCTCATCTTCAATTTCAAATGCCATTGTACAGTTTTTTATCTATGATAAAACAACAGGTAAAAATGGGGAGGGGGGAAATTAATAGAAGCTACCATACAAGCAGCAGGAAAATAAACTGATCTCTAACAGGTGTTTTGAAGGTACTTCCCAGTATTTTGTCAGGAACTAAAAGAAAACATAAGATTGGAATGAAACAGGATTCCTGCAAAGATTGCAGCATCTGGGACCGTCTGAATGTATGTTTCATGATTCAGTGTGAACTTCAATGCTGCCACGAAATCCATCCCAAAAGCCCAAGGGAGAGAGACCTCCGAGTATTGTGCCAGTCTCTGGTTCTGAATCACATCTGCACGAAGCCTGTGTCAGCCTGTCCTACAGCCTGCTACCCTCCTGCAGACCTTTTTCAAGGAAAAAAGGTGTGAGACTAATCTTCTTGTCAACTTCTCAGCACTTAGAGCGATGGTTTCTTCTTTTGTTTGTTATTTCTCAGCAACAATTTATACTTTCATATATTTTAAGTAAGGCATGATCAGAAGTTAACATGTATTGTGACAGATGAAGTTCTCAGAACAAAAATATTAAGAAAGCTTGTTTTCATGGAGCAGCAATGCTATTTGACCTTGGCTGAAATTCTCCCACTAGTAGAATTTCCCTGTTTGATAAGCATGTAAATTACTGCTGGCTTCTTTCGTACAATTATAGAATTCAAATGCTTTTTATAGGTCTATCTGCAGTCTCTCATTCAAATCCCAATGTATAAAAGAAAAACATTGCTAAATTCAGACTGATTTTATGCACATCAAAAAAAATTGGGATATTTTAAGGTCGTGCAATGTGCTTTCCAGAAGGGCAGTATTATTCCACAATTGATTCAAGATATTTTACAAGTCTTTCTGACAGTTTTTGCAACCCCTATGTACCTCACAAAAAAATATTGTTTGGAGAGAATAAAGCTTTACATCATTGTGTTTAATGATTGTTTCTTCTTCTCCTTTCTTTTAGTTACCACCATAGTGACTAAACCATACATTTGACTGCTCATTTCACTTCCAGATCAGGAGAGGTAGTTTCCTAAAAGTATTCTTTCAGTTGAAAACATCCACTGTGGATGTAATGACCAAAAAAAATTGGAAAAGTCACTATCAATGTTAAATAAGAACGTGCACAACCTGAAGCAGAGAAGTATTTCTATAAGGTGAGCTGGCTTAATCCACTATTTGCATTAAGGAAACATATTCACCTATTCATCATCATCAGCCCTGTGGCAAACACCACCACATTTCATTCAAAGATTTTACTGCTGTTAGATTGTACATGTGGCCAAAGGAAGGGAGCTCTCAGACTATGGATGGCAAGACAGAGCCCCAAGAAGAACTGTGGGATTGGCGTCCTCCAGAACTTCCTCAGGGCACACAGCACTTTACGTCCTGATCTTCACCAATCCAATACCTATTGCCAAACACTAAAACATCCCACAATGAAGACAGCAGCACAATCGGGTGAGCGGATTAAACGCTCCTGTAAGAGCTCCAGGAACTAAAGCAGAACTACTTTTTGCACTCAATTCTGGCAACCTTCCTCCTTATCACATCCAAACATAAATAAAGCAGAGTTATCATTTACAACTTCCGCCATCCCTGCTCAAGTGCCAAATGAAGCCCCACAGCCTCTCTCAAGGAGCAGCACCAGCACTTAGAGCAGATGCTCTCAGAGCTACTGAACAGATGTCCCAGGGCAAAGCAGCAGGCACAGATGGCATCCCTGCAAATATGTACAAACTCGGGGTTGCCATCTAGTCAAAACATTGTGCATCTGCTTCACATTGAACGGGAGAAGGTCACAAAACCACAGGAGTTCAAGGACGGAAGCCCCATCCACCTTGCACGTGTTGCTGCAGCACTACGATGTCAGGCCTCTCAAATGCTGGGGAAAAAACCACTGACATAAAAATCACGCTGTTACTGCACAGAAACTTCTGGAAAATATCTGTGAGTCTGGCCAAAGCACAGTTTTTAATTTTTTTCCATAACAAAGCAAATTCAGGAAAAGTCCAGAGGTCAGTCATTCTGATATAATCAGCTATAAATTATAAATTCAGTAAGCTTCCGAAAAAATTCAGGCTATTCGGACTTGTTTGTGCACACAGCTTTTTCATTTTACAACAGCATCATGCTATCTCATGATAAAAATGGCTTCAGGCAAGCCTGTGCTTTAGCATCTTTGTAGAAACACTTCTTGGTGTATTTAGAGACAGGCAAAAAAATCTGCATCCATCATCACAGAGATTTCAGGATTTTCAATCTGCAAGGATTCTGTGATGAATCACAGGCCATCCTCCTTTGGCCTTTTGCTGTTCCTCACCACCAAGTGAGTCTGTGTGCACAGCTGGACACACTGTGTTGGGTGTGCTGCCGAATGGCTCAGCCTGGACTCAGATCAGCCTAAAGTACCTGAGATCAGCCTAAAGTACCTGAGATCTTGTTTTGGCAGCCCTCAGCCAGGAACAGGCACCGGGCACTGTGCTGCAGAGGAGCTGGCAGGCACCTGCCCAAGGCACTGCCCCTGCCAGCGAGGAAGCCACGGTGAGAAAAAGCAGTGCCTCTGAAAGAAAAGATGCATCTCTTCAAACGACAGGAAACACTCACTTTGCAGTTGTCACCACGGCTCTGTGCGGATGCAAAACCAGAACAAGTTACAGCTGTCAAGGCAAATATTTCAGTCGCTTCCACAGGCGCTGTTCTTGTACCCTAGTTACTGCAAAGTGACAGGGCGAGATCCCGAGCTCTGAAACATTAGGCATGGTGAAATTAGGCTGCGTTTTGAAGAAATGCTCTCAACACGCTCAAGTGCACAGATCTACTCCTCTGCTGCATGTGCATCCTGAGGTACACGTTTGGTGCAGTCAGAGTCTAAAGTGGTGCCACTGTCACTGCCAAAGTGGCCCTGGATGGTAAGGCAGGGAGGTTTCCTTAACATCCATACTTACAAACCAGCCAAAGCTACTTTTTACAGCTGCTTTAAATAAAGATGAAAAGCAAAACCATACATGGCAAACAGTCACTTATGTGGCATTAAAGACTCATTACTGTGGCAGAGATTGTACACTGATATCACCAAAGTCAGACACCAAAGGCAGCACAAAAAGTGTCCTGAATAGAAGCATTACCTGTGACAATGAAATCTGTTGCTAAAAATCAGATTCGCTTTCTACAAAGGGAAACCCAAAAGCCAAATCCCATATATTGCATCACCTACTCTATTCCCTCTATGCAAGCAAATTTAATATAGCCAAAATGTAATACTAAACACTTTCAAACCTCTCAAGTAAAAGCCTGAAAGTGCAACAGCACTGTGCTACTGGCTACCCAAATAAGATTCTTCCAAACATTCCTATCCTTTCATTTCAAGCAGAAGGAACTAAACCCAGTCAATTGAATGACTTTATTTTTCTATTCAGACCACTCTGAGGACAACAGTAATTGTGTTCTACCAGCCTAGTTTGAAACATTTAACAATAAACACTCCCACACTGACACCTTCTATTAGTAGAGAATATTTATTAACACTTTGTCTTTTGTTCTACCCATCTCACACACGGCAGCTGGGGATGCAAGCTGCAAGGCATAAAGCATTTATGATGTGTTTGTGTACCTGCATCGAGGCAAAGGTCATCCTAATACAAATTTACTTTCTTCTTTGATCCTAAAAGAAAAAAGTAACCCCAACATCTGCCTGCCAGGTAAAAGGCAGCTAGAGTCAGAGCTGGTGCAAAGCAGCTACATGTTTCCATGGCACATGTTGTAAGGGTTGACCTTAAGCATTTTTGTTTTCATTTGATATGTCCAAAAAACTACCTGCACCATGGCTGCAACCTGCCTACTGTCTGAAAAAAAGCCTGGTTTCTCTCCTAGTGCAAGTAGGCAGTACCAAACTGGACGTAAAAATAGTACAGCATCTTAGCAGGCTTCAGAGCGAGCACAGCCAGCAGGACAGAAAAAAAGAGTCTGGCTGGAGTAAGCCGAAGTTATGACTCCTTAAATGTACCTCAAAATAAACCCCAGCAAACCCACACAAAAACATCAACAAAAAACCACCCTCACACTAAACACTGCCATAACATTACTGAAAAGTAACCTGACAAGAGAAAATCTTCATTTTTTTACGTTTTACAACTCCAATACCAAGTCACCTTGTACACTCACACCCTGCAGTTGTCATTTCTGGGCTCATCACCCCCAAACCTTGGCCAAAGGTTTGTTTCCCCAGCGGACCATTTGCAATCCACAAAGCACTGGTATCTGAGGACTTTCTGAATGGGGGCTAGCTATGTTTTGAGGCTGACCTGGGACCCAGAGCTGGCATTAGCCCAGGGATCTCTGTGGGTATGAGATCCTAGAGGCCAGTGTGACCAGAGAGACCCCAGCAGAGCTGTCCAGTCCCTCCCTCCCTCAGGCTCACCACTGCACCAACAGATCTGCTCAGGGGATCCCCAAACCCAGTCTCTAAATGCCAGGTTTTAATCAAACAAGAGGGTAACAGCTTCTTAAACTAATGAGGTCTGCCACCTGAGTACAACTCCATTATTTGAAAACAAATCACCCTAACTGCGGTGTCCTTAGAAGAAAGGTTCTTCCCTCCAATCTCTCAGATTCAGCAGCTTTTCAGTGATTTCTTACATTGTGACAAATTCCACGTGTTGCAAAATGTGGAATATGCCAACATCATCTTAGGTCTGGACTGGTCAATATTCTTTAGACACTTTAAGCTGGCTAATTAAGACTTTTCTAATCAGCAAGAAAGGGCACTTAATCAGTGGAACAATTACCATGTCTTAGTGGAGAGCATCCTAGAACTAATAAACTATAAGGATGTAGTAAATCAGTATGTCCTTGTATGCCTACTTATCCATTGCCAGCTTGGCAAAGAACTCAAGGTCCATGCATCCCTCAGCTGAACTATCTCCATTTTAACATTAAAAAAAAAAAAAAAATAAAATAAAATCACACCTAGAGGTCACAAAGACACCTGCCCAGGTGAAGACCTTTCCCTTGGGCATGCACAGAGGTTAGCTGAGATTACAAAATTTGTATGGAAAGTTTTGTATTACTACTTACTAGCCAGCAGTAATAGAGGAAACTGGAAACTGTACTTGGAAAGTTACCAACCCGGGACTTCTGTGTACAAATAACAGTGTGGGAAGCCCTGTTGGTGTGCTTGGTTTGTGTGAGACCACCGAGCACCCAGACCTGTAATAAACAATTGATGCCTCTCTCAAGTGTGTCATTATTGACTTGCTGCAGGCTGGGAAACAGACAACAAACAACACTTCTCCTAGGTTCTCAGAAAAACAAACAAACAAACAAAATCACCAAAACAACAACAACACCAAAACGGAAATTGAAAAAGTCTCTCAAGGCCCAGAACACATCTGCTCCATCAGTATGCCCTCAGTCCCAGGCAGCCTCCACCTTCCCTGCCCCACTGCCTGGAGCCCTGGCAGCTTTCCACAGGCAGCAGCCATCAGGGCAGGCACTGCCAGCCCCCTCCCTTTCCCTTTTCCCTTTCTGGAGACAGGGCCTGGAGCAAAGAGAGCACACAGGCATCGTTACAAAACTGCAAACAAACCCCCAAAAAACCACACACGTCACCCAGACTGCCATCAACCACGCAAATGAACATTAATAACACGTTGTGGACATCTAACTGTCTTATTAACTAGGGGAGTTAACACTCTGAACGAGCAGCCCAAATTCAGCAGACAGTTTTCAGAAAAGTTGCATTTAGTGTGAGTTTGAGACATTCTGGTTCTCTGCCTGTATCAGAGGGTCATAAACCAATCAAACAGAACAACTCAGCGTGTTGGAGCAGACTCCTGGGGGACCCACACATCCTGCTCCTGGCTGACCAGAACGTTTCTGCACTGTCCAAATTCGGGTTTAAAGAGTTTCAAACTGTCAGCCATTCTCCTCCAATTGCCAACGTGGTCCAATGAATGCCTTCCAACAGCTGGTTAGGAGCAGCATGTTAATGCTTCAGAGAGACAACAATTGTCAGCCTGGTGTACATAAAACACCTGCTCTCAGCAGGAAGCCACAGGATGGAAGGTAACTCCTCCAGTAGCAACTCCTCTCACAATGCTTAAATCAGTGGAAGATTTATACAACAGTTCTTCTTCACTTTACTCTTTTGAGTACCTTAACCCCAAGAACAGAGGCAGGTGAGCACAATTCTATTTGCATTTGCATCTCTAAAGACCTTTTGAGAAGGGAAAAAAAGCGTAAATGCCTCACATATTTCACATCAACTCATTCAGGGGGGTGGAAGTAAGGCTCAATCTTTATATTCTCTTTACAGCTTTCCAGTTTAGCAATTCAACATATAAATATTCATAAAGATGTGCCCTTTACCCTAGAAGAAAAAGGTTAATGGATACATCTGCAGAGTTTTTCCTTCCCTTTCTGAATCCTGGGCATCTTGGAATCCAATATGCTTATACCCATCTTGCAGAGAATAATCTAAAACACAGCAGGGAGTAAATCCAATTTTTCAGGTTTACTACTAAGGTCAGAAGTCACTTGCAGAGGCTTCTTTTCATCAGCTAGGTTTCAGTGAATAATTTAACTAGCTTATTACCCCTTTGTGTTTTTAATTAAACATATAAGGGCCTGGTAGCCTTCCAGCTGTTATGTGTGAGCATACAGCTTTCTATCTGCTCCTCAAGAGCCTCAGGAGGCATTCACAGCATCACCTGGGGTGGAGTATGCAACAATGGACTGGAGCCCCGTGCCCATTTTACCTGCCTACCCAAAAGGGACCTGTAAGGAATGAAAGTCTCACTATGAACCTGACATATTTATCAGAATTCCCCTGAATACTTATATCAACACAGCTTGAGGCTACATAGTGAAAGGGCAGATTTTCAATTCAGTAAATCGATTTCACTACAGCAGTACAATCAGATTACAGGTTTCCAGATCTTTGGTGTGGCATAAAGTTCCTGAAGTTCAGGTTCTAGACACAGGTTACAAGCATATTAAAAAATAATTAGAGAAAAAAATTAAAGTTTTTAATTTAAGATGTAAGAAAAATCTTTGAAACAATCATCACTCAGCCCTTTGTCCTATCATGGTGAGATCTCTCATTATGAAATACTCTTCAGAAAGGATTTTGTTGCAGTAGCCCTTTCATTAGAGGGTAGAAATGAGCAGAAACACAGACTTCTTGTTTCTCACAGCATGCAAAGGGTCCCGGTTTATTCCTTTTGCAGCTCAGCCATCCTGACTCCAAACATTCACTGACCCTGGCTACAGCAGCTCCTGCTGTGGGTTTCCCTTGCAGCCTCTGACTGCTGGGGATTTCCTGCTAAACTGACTGCAGGGATTAGTTTGCAGGCTCTGAATGCATTACTGCACTATGGCACACACAGACTGACCTCATAGCAGGAATGCTCTCTCCCCAGGATGCTGCTTCTTCATGGTGCTCTCGTTCCCTCAAAGTTCCTCCTCCATAATGACCCTTCCCTCACGAGCTAACCCACTGCCTCTAATCCCACTCACCTTTATTGGAAACAGCTGTGACTCATTAGGGGCCAGGCTGTTTGTAATTAGCACAGCTGTTCCTGATTAGGGCTGAGGTCACCTGTACCCCCCTCTCCTACACACATGGTACCTGGACACCCTTGCCATACTTCTCCAGACGCCGATCTTGGCCAGTGGTGAAGAACCATCAACATATCTCAAACCCAGAGATTAAAAAGCTGAAAGGCAATGCTGACTCCATCTCATTTATGTTCTTGGGCTCTGGACCGTGCAAGGCCAGAGCAGGTAAGGAGCAGGCAGATGGCTTCAGGTGAAACTGTATTAAATCACTCTTGAAATGAGGAATTCGTTGTTGGTGGCATTTTAAATATCTTGATGGCCTTTTCTACCTGTTTTGGTGGTCTAAAGAGTCAAAGGTTATGAGAAAAATAGCTCACAAAGCTCATCTAGGAAGAATTGGCTAGCAAAATTCACTGATCAAGAAAACAGTTTTCACTTTCTGCATCCCCAAGTTACATGTCTGTCCATCCTGTATCATTTTTTATTATCTCTAATTTAGGAAAGAAAATGTAATCTTCAGATTTACCTCTGTATTCCAGAGAACTATACACACAGTCTGCACAAACTATCAGACTGTCCAATTAGAATTTATCTGCATTAATTCAGATTTCCATTTTCCAAGATTTACTTTAATACATTTGAAGCATGAAAACAAATCATGTTTATCAGCATTAAACTGATTCAACAAAATGTTAACAAAGATACATTGTCATCATTGTCCTGTCCATCAAATGATGATACAAATTAACAGCAAATCTCTAATTGCTACGAAATATCCATTTAGAATAACAAAAAAGTGTATCTAAATTACTGACTTCAAGAAAAATTGCATTAATCTTACTTTATCATCTTCACTTTCAGAGCTCCATTCTACTGGAAAATAAAAAGCTGCTAAAACTTACAAGAGAAATGAAATTTAAACCAGGCATTCTATGCATTACTACCTTAGGAGAATCATCTCCACTACGTCAAAAAGCAGAATATGTACACACACCTTTTCGTTGCTTGGAATAACACCTATTTCTCATCTATTAAATCTGTGCACAACAAAAACAAAAAGACATTTCTCACTGAGATATGAACTCTGGTATCCACAGCTAACAGAGCTTCTTTTTTTCACTTGTTGACTTCCTGTATGTTCTGAAGGACTGAACTTTTAATTTGGCCACTTTTGGTATGCTGGTAAGTTAAAAAAAGCAAGCCTTTAATTATAATAACTCCTATTTTGTGCCAAGAGAAGAAATTGAGAAGCATTCTTGGGTTTTCCATAGTCTCAAACTATGCTGGTTAGGTAACAATTGTACCCTTACACTTGTTGCCATGTATCTTGCTCCTGATGAAATAAAGACACTCTTTATTATCCTCTTTGCAGCATCTGTTTTCATAGACACAGGAAATTGAAAAAGCTCGATCAAAAAAAAATGGATGTCATCAAAAACAGAACCATGATAATTATCAGCAGCTTTGCAGGAGCAACAATTAATAAAAGGCTTGTCCTGTGACATGTGCCTGCACCCATTTCAGTTCCCATGCAAAGCTGTAGAGTGAGCGGAGCTGTCACAGAAACATCAAAAATGATCAGCCTGAAAGTTCTGCTATTACATTGACCTAATGCAAGCAGAGTCCTCTTCAGCAGTGCCCCAAATCTTTGTTCTCTACTCCTCATCCACGCTAAAAAGTACTTCCTCCACTGTCATCCACTTCCTCCACTGTCATCCACTTTATTAACTTCTGTCATCACAGACCAGTGATGGGGGTCTAAAATGGATCCTTATCAAGGTCTGAGTAGCAACCTGAGAGACAAACATTGGCTTTAAGGGATACACAGTGAGTCCAAAAAAGAAGGATAGGTACAGAAATCCACTTAAAGTAACAGCAATCAGGAGCCACCCCAGACATGCCTGTTCTGACTCCTGCATGGAATCACAGAGACTGAAACTTCCTCAGTTACTACACAGAGCTACGAAGGTTTAATGGAGACCAGCAGGCAATCCTTCAACTCTATGTATTTTTAAGCAGATGCCATCATTTTAAATATTACAGATAACCTCAGTGCCAGAGAGGACAAGGGCAGTGTATTTTGTTCAACCAAGATTACTCCTGCATAGCACATCTCCCTACAAGCCTCTGCCTGTCAAGATAGAGGGCTCGAGGAGCTGCATTCAGTAGATGCCATATCTAAAAATCCATGTGCCTTGCATTGTATAATCACCACTGCCTGTCTAGTTTGACCTTGGATTTTGCTAAGTGCGGGCATGTTGACAGCAGTTTTCTGTTCAGTGGCTATCCTCAATGTCCTCTTTCTCAAATAAATAATAAACAAACTCTTAACGTGGCAAACAAATCCTGTTAACCATGACTTCAAATGGCCTGAAAAAGCTTGGAGAAATTGAAAAGTAATGCAAAAGGAATGACAGAGTAAGAGAATGGAAGAGGAAGAGATGGAGGGAGAGGTTGCTCTATAATGTAAAACAAAATTCTTCTGGACTGAGACAGTGGCCTGAAAAATGAAAAAAAGGACTGAAGTAAAAGAAAGACCAATAAGAAAGTAGAAGTGACAGAAAAGTAGAGAATAGGGAAATAGCAAAGCCCTCCCCTTAACTGGGGAGCCTTGTCTGGACGTCTCTGCCGCTGCAAAAGGCATCACTGACAATTTGGTCATGATAAAGTCACTGCCTTCTCCTTCATAAATTTTTCTCAACAAAAAGAGAAGATATTGCGCTAACAATTGAGTATAATGTACGTGATTAAGACACACACCAACAGGATTTTTTTAATAGAAGTGCTGCAGAATAACTGGCATTAGATTTGAAATGGGAGCAGCCAAAGAATGTCCCATTACTTGTATTACAACAGAAAAGAGCAGCACTAGTCTTTCATGTGTCAGACTACACACAAAGGTCCTTCAAGACCTAAGAAATTACTAAAAAGCACTCACAAAGTTACAAATAGGAGGATGTTTGTTACAACACACTCCTTGAAACATCAAAATGTCATTGGAATTGTATTATGGACCTTAATATAAAGTACTTTTTTTAGTTACAAACTGAAACTTTAGTCTGCCACTAAAACAGATAATCAAAGAGACCTCTTTTTCCTCCAACACTGACAACCAGGAAAAAAAAGAGGGATATAGTGAATATATATAGTGAAATAGGAATATAACATATTTATGTTGGGAAGAAAACATACACAGTGTTACACGGAAGCACAAGTAGCTTAATTGCTTAATAGCTTAGTTGCTGAATCTCAAAGAAAATGTATTCTTTTATAATGCCATAAAACATAGTGAAGCAAGAAAAGTGCAAGTTTAACTTTTATGAAAAAGCAAACTCCAGAGCACATACAATAAACTAATCAGGAAAATTGCATTACAAGGTTTGTAACTTGCAAAGTGCATTGCATCTATACTACATTGGCTTTGATCTTTCTGTTTAAGATATTTTACAGACCGGGATACATAAATAATGAATTCCTCCCATAACGAAATAAAGGAACTTGGAAAAAAGTAGCAAATTGCAAACTATGAAGAAAGGCTCTAACTTGCATGTTAGATTTTACATCTACCATTGTAGATGTAAAACCCATTCATTTCAACACATTATCCAAACAGACCACTGAGCACTCACTATCTTTTATGTTGCTGCTGCTGCAAGAGAGAAACAAACTCCTCTTACCTGTGCTCCAACTCTCGGATGGACAATATAACTCCCGAAGTCGATGCCTTTTGTTGCAGAGTGGCCAGAAAGGTGAAATCACTTTTATTCCGGAAGAGCTGAATTAACTTCTCACTCACGTGGGGTGCTGCGTGGATTTCTCTTTCTGTATCTAAGAATTTTATTTTTAAAAGGAAAAAGAAAGGGAAATAGCAGTCAAGTAAAAATGCTAAGTCAGAAAGATTCAGATTACATTTTTCATTTTCACATCAATACTTTTCATTTTTGAGAGTCATCTGCCACGGTCCACCACTGCATTTTTTCAATGAAAAAACCCAAATGCCATCTCTGTCAGCATGCCCACTTGTCACTTTGACAGGTTCACAACTGGTCAGCTACTGATTTTCTGATGGATTTCTTGACGGGATGCTGAGCCATTTGTGTCTGCTGCGAGCAGATTAAGCTGCTGTAAATAAGGTGTGCTGCAGTCAGATAAATAGGCCCCTAAATTCTGAGAAATCTCAGGCACTGCCTCTCCCAACACAATTCACCAAGCTCCAGTTTCAGTTTTTACCACTGCCTCTGTTCCCACCTGTCCCCCGTACATCACAGGGAACCTGTCCTTGCACGGTGTAAGGCAGAGATGTATTATTGCTAATAATGCTATATGGCTCTGCTCCTGCCTGAGAAATAAATACAAGACACGCTTGCAATCCACGGCTGTTCCAGGGATTTCTCAGTTTAAACAAGCAGAGTATGACAGCTCATACAATATTTATTAAACTACAGCCTGACCAGGCAGATGCAGAAACATTCCAGCCTCACTGATGTCCAAGCAGCATCATGCCTTCTCATAGCTGATCTTCTAAGATTCAAACGCATCATCCCCCACCACATTCATTTTTAACTCATCCTTTTATTCACTATGCGTCATCACTAGGAAAGACAATTAACAACAAAGCAGAGAAATCATGGCATTTCACCTTCCCACCCATTGCCACCTCTCTCATGCTGGGTCTTTGTCACACATTTGCAAGACCTGAGCCACTTGCAGCTCCTGGATGTCACAAGCAATTAGAAACCCCGGGTGCTTGCTCTCCAAAGGTTTTACTGTGGAGCCAAAAATGCTGGCACAAATCCTCAGCTGGTAGAAAACCAGAGAACTCCCCTGAATGCTGAGAATCCAGCCCAGCATGCATGATGTAACACACAAAGGAGTGATGAAAATTACAATTCAGAATTTCACTGCAGGAGGAAAAAAAAAAATCCCCAACACTATAAAAAGGCCCCATTGTATCATTAAATGAGGCTTTGCAGACAGAGAGGAGAGACTGGCTTGGAAAACAACCTAAAGCCTCAAACACACAGCTACTGAGGGAATGCCATGGACTGAAACCAAACTCCAAGGAAAAAGTATTCAAGCATGATTGATAATTGAGTGTCTCAGTTTTTCCTGTGCAGCTTGAAGCCCTCTAAATGAGCTTGCACACCCAGACTCGTAACATGTTTGCACTCTGAAAGGCTCACTGGTGAAAAGTACTGGGGTTAGACATCCAAAATCACTAGGCATCATTGAAAAATCTTTGCCAGGGGCTCAAATTCCCCTGAGAAAAAAATACAGTGCCCACTTTACATCCACAAACTATTTGTCTGTCTAGTGCCACTTTTACCATAGCAGAGGATAAAGCTTCCAAGAGCAGGAATCACCTCCACTGCCATCACATAGAGGAACAGAAGAATAAACAATCCAGCACAGAAGACCAGATGTTGTCTTTATCTATCAGCTTTTGTTATCTGCACCATTATCTTCACCTAGCAGGTGGTATTACAGGTCATAAATATCGTGTGGTTTCTTTTTAAAAAGCTGATGCAAGAGATACAAAACTATGTCTCCCACAGACCCATAAATTCACCAATATCCAGTTTGCTATCTACAGAAACAGGCAACCCACTGGTGGCACGTTCCAAGGCACAAGCAAGACTCAGAGGTAGAATGTCCAAGACCTGACAGGCGAAGATGATTATCATTTTTTGAAGGTTAAAAACCTTCATATCTTACTTTTTTTTTCTTTCTTTCTTAAAGGTGTTACAGTTACCAGAAATAAAAAATGACTTAAGAAAGCTCTCAAAAATTCTTTCACATGACAGCACAGTGCTGTCAGTGGAACATACATGTTTAAACTTCAGTCAAGCCTTGCAAAGTACAACAGTTCCTCATTATAGGAAGGCCCACATCCCACCACCCATCCATCAAATTTTGTACAAAAATACAGGGCTCCTTGCTCAGAATCATCCATGGTTCACCAGTGCACTACTTCAGCCAGAAACATACTTTGAAATATTTAGCTATTCTCTTCACAGATAAGGGCATACTACAACCACACGAAACACTGATATTTGTTCTCTGTTGATTAAAACCAGTCAGATGCAAAGTTCCGAAATTCCGGAGTGTTGGGTCGAAACAGCTGGGTAACAAATAGTATTTACAGACTGCTTTGCAACACTGTGCTAGCATAATTGGTACAAAGGAGGTTACTTAACCAGGCTTTTAGAAATTAACACACTTCTAAGTACAGTGCTATGTACTTGGGGAGCAAGTCCAGTCATCACCAGCACCTTGGGACATCCCTACTGCAAGCCAGGTGAAAAACTTCCTTGCTGATGCAAGAATGTCTCTAGAAATGCTGCTTTCCACAGCCTGATCCCAGTAACTACAAGGGGACTGTCCCACTAGCTCCACGGTGAGATGGTAAATGCACCTGGGCTGGTGGGCACCCAGAGGGATTCTGGAGCTGCGACTGCCCCAGCGCCCAGCACAACCTGGAACCCAAATGCTGGGAAGGAGGGGCGGCTTTGAGGACAGCCCAGGGTTACTTTTATCTTCTTTTTCCTGCCAGAGTTGGGATTAAATGTTCAGATGGTATTTCTTGTTCAGACTCAGATGTTTATTAATTCTTATCTATAGTAGAGTCTCACAAACTGAGTGCTACAGCACTTCTAGCTAACAAACTAAAAATGGCTCTGTTTCTCTTTACAAGGNACAGTTTTCTTGGGGGTCAGTGCCTGGCAGCACAGAAACCTGGAATTCTCAGTGCCCAGGGTTCCAAGTGCCCAACTCTTGTGCCCATGGCAGGGCCCCCCACTCCTCTCAGGCAGTGTCTGCCCTCACACACACCTCCTCCAGAATGCCGTGTTTGTGTTTTGCCTGATTTCTGCAGAAAATACCATACAAATGAGCTGGGAGTACAACCCATTTGGAATAAGAGCCTTCTATTTTCAGGTAGATTTTTACACCTCAAAATGAAAAAAAAAATAAAAAATCAGAAGAAAAATTGAGAATACATACACCCCCTCACCACAGGTGCCTGAAAGGCAAAATACTTTTTATGCTCTCTATAAAAATAACTGTCTGCTTGTAATGAAATGTCATATTTCCTACATAATATAGAACAATATAGGTTTATACAGCAATCTTCAGTGAAACATCGCTTCATGCTTGAATGATAATGCAATCTCAGCAAAATAAACAAACACAGATACGACTTTCATATGCCCTTCTATGTGATTATATTTTCTTAATTTGAAATAGTGACTGTCTGGAGGGTTTTTTAAAACATACCAGGGTGTTTCTAAAATTAAGTGAGGAAAGAAAGCAAGCATACTATGTTATTTGCAAGTCCAAGAGACAGAAATCATCTCAGAGCATCAGGCAAAGGCAACTTTCTGCCTTCAGCAGAACAAAAGCACAAGACACACCTATGTCAGAGAGAGCTCATGTGTTGCTTGATTTTAATTCTTCTTTTTTTAAGCTGTGGAAGAAGTGCCAAATAAAAACCAATGGTCCAGTTAGCCAGGACAGATAACAATAACCATTTGGTCACTACCATCCCCCCTCCCTGGCACCATCTCCCCCTTGCCTTCTCCTGGATGCCTTTTGTCCCCTGAGAGCCCATTCAGCCCCTGACCAGTGCAGCCCTGCCAAGCCAACAAGAGCTAGGTGAAAAACAAGGGTCACTTTCTTGGTAAAATTTAAAAAGTTTAATAAAAAGACAATTAGGAGACAGAAATAAACAAAGGGTTAGGGCCAGGTGCTTGGCATTTAGCCAAAAGCACACCTGCCATCTTGAAAACACCCTTCAAATCCCTTTCCATTGCATTAGCCTGTTGCATATGCATAGACCATTATACATTATTCATTTCTTTGAGTTTAGATATTCTTTTGCTTGCTTTTAACCTTTGATGTGTCTTCCTGCCATCCCACAGATTAAATCAATATATTTTATTTCTCCTCATGGTCTCATCCTGTTGTTTTTGCCCTCCCTGATAATAGAGAGTCAATAAATTCTTCCTTTGGGGTTCTGGTTCCTGTTCTCTTCATGCAGATAGGGTTATCCACAAACTGCCTTCACCATTCTCTGAGTTGTTACATGGATAAAAGCATTTTAATATCACATAATCTCCATTTTAATAATATGCTATGGCCTAAGATATACTTACCACACTGCTATTTCTAAGTTTTGTTAACAGCAGAAACAAAAACTATATTCATGCAGCAAAGTTACTCCAACATTACACATATAGCATTCATTTTAATATCAGCGAAAAGCCACTAATGCAGCATGCATTTATAACAGCTACATGAGGAAGCAGCACCCAGGGCTGCCCTGACACCCACAGCACAGCTCTGGGCGCAGAGCACACCCACAGCACCCTGCCCCACACGGAGAAATGTTACCCACAGCTGGAACTGCTCACAACACTCACTATCAATATAAGTGATATGTTTATATATATATATACACACACATATATATAAGTTATAATATACACTTCAAAATAATTCCAAATTTTTTCACTTTAGCATAGGTGCTTTTTGACTTCACCACAAAACCAAATGAATGGCCATGCTGCTCTGGGGCCAAAGGTGTCAGGCCAAGCTTTACCTCACCCATATGAACCATTCAGGTATTTCAGTGCACACCAACCCTAAATGCCAAATGGAATTAGGTGCAGTAACTCAGGATCAGCATCAGTCCTTAGCCAACCTGATTCAGACCCTCAAGTCACATCTTCCTGTGTGGATTCAATGCTCTATGCATCACCAGCTCTAGCAACTAAAAATTAAAACCTCAGGCTTCTGCCGTTTGTAACCCTGAACACATTAGAAGCCCCAGATAAGAGAAATGGAGGAGTTGGCATCAGCTCCATTAGAAACAGCGCAAGAACATCACCACCACTGAGAAGAAAACAAAATGAGTTAGAGAAGGAAAAGGATAATGCTGGGAAAGAAAGCAAAGATCTTGCCAAGCTCCCTTTGACAGTGACAACAATGCACTGTACAAAGGCAAATACATGACCATTTGGGATGGAATTTTAAGTGATGAAAAATGGCCACCAATTGTTAAAAGCTGTATCCCAATCCATCTGGGGAATAATTTTTCTTTAATATATGCCTCCATCAGTAAAATTCAGTTCTGGATCAACTCATTTTCTAAAGCAATAGGTACATTTTATCATTCACTAGCCTGCTTGAATACCTTTTACTTCCCTTGGCAGAGAACATACTGCAGAACACATTGCTTTATTGGTAACTTCAATCATTTTAAAGCCATTTCCTTCAACCTGCTTTCAGTAGAACCTTTGAATAGTCAGTCTGGACAAGCAAGGAGAAATTAATCCTACAACAACAGAGAATCTGGATTTAAGCTATAGCAATTAAAGAATTGGATATTAAAGCTTTTTGGCTTTTACCTTGCTATGGGCAAAATCCAGTAAAATTGAAAACTGTATTTAAAAAAACAAAACAAAAAAATTGCCCCAATGCCCCACTTTTCTTTAAAGTCACCAGCTTTACAAAAATGAAACCAAGATTAGAAGGATGATCCAAAACTAGCAACTCTCAGTGTAGGCAGATCCTAACAGTTGCTGAGGATGAAAACACACAACAGCATCACAAAAACATTCCTGCTCACTGAAGCAGGTGCTTCACCAAAGCCTCTGAGCCAAGTGGGATCCAGTGCACTGACTCCCTTCCTGCACACTGGTCTCACAAAACATCTTTTGAAGAACTGGTAAAAACAAAATAACCACCACCACCACAAAAAAAAGGAAAACAAACAAACAAAAACCCACAGCAAAAACCAAAAACAAACGAACAAACAAGCCCCCCCCACCAAAAC